>JAWUZG010000983.1:0-89502 GCA_036785705.1 Acanthornis magna | reverse complement strand
CTTCTGTGTGAGCCCAGGGGTGCTCAGGTGGCCGCGAAGGCCAAGAGCATCCTGGGCTGGGTCAGCAATTGTGTGTCCAGCAGGAGCAGGGCAGGGATTGTCCCTCTGTGCTGGGCACTGAGAGCCCCTCCAGGGCTGGCTCCAGTTGTGCTCCTGCAGGAGAGCCCTGGAGGGGCTGGAGGTGTCCAGGGAAGGGAACGGAGCTGGGCAGGGGCTGAGCCCCAGGAGCAGCTGAGGGAGCTGGGAAAGGGCTCAGCCTGGAGCAAAGGAGGCTCAGGGGAACCTTGTGGCTCTGCACAGCTCCTGCCAGGAGGGGACAGCCGGGGGGGTCGGGCTGTGCTGGCAGGGAACAGGGACAGGAGGAGAGGGAACGGCCTCAGGCTGGGCCAGGGGAGGCTGGGCTTGGACAGCAGCAGCAATTTCTCCATGGAAAGGGTGCTCAGGCCTTGGCAGGGCTGCCCAGGGAGCTTTGCAGTGCCCATCCCTGCAGGTGTCCCAGCAAGGCCTGGCCGTGGCACTCAGTGCTCTGGGCTGGGGACAAGGTGGGCATGGGGCACAGCTTGGCCTCCATGGGCTGGGAGGGCTTTTCCAGCCTCAGTGATTCTGGGATTCTGTGAAACAAAGTCTGTGCACGTGTGTGCCAGAGCAAGGCACCTTGGTGAACCCCTGGACTTGATTTCATCCTCCCAAAAATCCCTCAGCAAATATTTTTGGTCGAACCGTCCGCCATGGGACTCCAGCTGCTCCGTGTGGTTTGGCCACACTTCCCATTGAAAGAACCCAAAACATTTCTGTGGATTCTCACATGAGGAACACCACTATTGTCCTTTCCTAAATGCCAGCATTTAGGGACTGTGCAATTCCCACCAGAATAACCCTGGGAGGGGGCTCGTGCTCCTCACAGTGCAATTAGGAAGGGTTTTAGACCACAGCCGTTTTTAGACCTCCCCGAGGTCGGCAGGAATGTCCCGGGCAGCAGGGATTGGGACGCTGGGATTTACAACCTTCTCCCATCGCTGATTACTCAGAGTCAACGGAGGCTGAGGAGCAGAAAAACCTACACGGGGAGAAATGCTGTATTTCTCAGCAGTGATTCAGCACAGAAAAATCAGGGAAATCAGCACCTAAAGGGCTCCAGGAGAGCTGCAGAGGGACTGGGGACAAGGGCTGCAGGGACAGGAGGCAGGGAATGGTTGCCAGTGGCAGAGGGCAGGGCTGGATGGGATCTTGGGAATGAGGAATTGTTCCCTGGGAGGGTGGGCAGGCCCTGGCCCAGGGTGGCCAGAGCAGCTGTGGCTGCCCCTGGATCCCTGGCAGTGTCCAAGGCCAGGCTGGACATTGGGGTTGGAGCAGCCTGGGACAGTGGCAGGTGTCCCCACCTGACGCAGAGGGGTTGGAGGGGATGTTCCTTCAGGTCCTTCCAGCCCAAACCTTTCTGCAATTCCACGGCTCCATCATTCCAGGGGAGGGTTCCGAATGCACAGAGATCAGGGCAGAGCTCAGATCTGGATCAGTCCCACCACAGGAACTCCATCCCATCACAAAGCAGCGTTACACAGCCCAGGGCGGGGACAGCCTCCGGCCAGCCCTCGGAGGGGACAAACAGGGAACAGCCACGGCCAGCGAGGTGTCACCTGGAGCAGCTCTGGGAGCGTCACAGCTCCGAGAGCAAAGAAATCAAACCAAAAACCAATGAACAACACAGCTCCAAAAGCAAAGAAATCAAACCAAAAACCAATGAACACCACAGCTCCAAAAGCAATCAAACCAACAACAACCAGTGAATGCCAGAGCTCTGAGAGCAAAGAAATCAACCAAAATCCAATGAACTCCACAGCTCCAAAAGCAAAGAAATCAAACCAAAAACCAATGAACACCACAGCTCCAAAAGCAAAGAAATCAAACCACAACAGCCAATGAACACCACAGCTCTGACAGCAAAGAAATCAAACCAAAAACCAATGAACACCACAGCTCTGAGAGCAAAGAAATCAAACCAATAACCAATGAACACCACAGCTCTGACAGCAAAGAAATCAATGTTGTGAGCAGAGAAACGGAACTGATCCAAAAAATGCTCCTAACAAATCTGATTGAACACTCTCGAGCCAGACTTTTGTTATATTTCCAGTGGTTCCAGTGCCAGGACGAGGAGTAATGGCCATGAACTAAAACACAACAAGGTCTACCCAATGTGAGGAAGATTTTTGCTCCAGAGAGCCCTGGACAGCTGCCCAGGGAGGGGCTGGAGTGTCCCTCTCTGGAGACATCCCCAACCCACCCGGACGTGTTCCTGTGTCACTGCTCCAGGGACCCTGCCTGGGCAGGAGGGGTGGACTCAGTGATCTCCAGAGGTCCCTTCCAGTCCTGATAATTCTGGGATTCTGTGATCTCAACCCTCGGAGCAGCACACTGGGTGCCCAAGGAGCTCGTGGTTGAACCTGGCAGCAGATGAAGACCACCCAGACCCATGGGCACTCATTCTGTCCCAGGGCATGAGGAAAGAACCAGAAAAAAGAGAAAACTTGTGGGCTGAGGTTAAGAAAGTTTAATAGGGCAGAAAAAGAAGGGAAAATCATGGAATCATGGAATGATTTGGGTTGGAAGGGACCTTAAACTCATCCCATGCCACCCCTGCCATGGCAGGGACACCTCCCACTGTCCCAGGCTGCTCCAAGCCCCAATGTCCAGCCTGGCCTGGGACACTGCCAGGGAAGAGGAGCTGAGTGTGACTGGACACACACAACTGCCACCTCCCAGCCCTGAGCATCAAACAAAGCCTTGGCCTCTGGAGTTTCCCAAAAACCTCCTTTTCCAGCCCAGGATTCTGCAGCTTTGCCTTCCTGCCGATGGTCCTGCTTCCCCTGGCACTAATCCCAACTCTCCTGAAGCAGCTGGGAGGAATTGGACCAGCACCAGGGGCTCCAGGTCACCTCTGGTTTCATTTCTCTTCTCCTCTGGGCTGGGTGCAGCTCTTCTGGAGTTGATTTTCCTCAGCAGAGGGGAGGGAATTATTCACAGGGGATTCCAGGGATTACCACAGCAAACCCTCTGCTCTTCCCAGGGGCTGGCACAGCTGGGAATGTCCTACCCTGGCTCGGAGTGAGCAGCTTGGAGGATCCTTCACTCCTGTGCCCTCATCCTCAAGGAACGACAGGACTTTAAGGTCCCCTCATCCTCAAGGAACGAGAATATTTCATTCCTGACATTGTCCGAGCAGGAGAGTGGGAATGCTGCCTGTGCCTCATTAAGATAACGAGCATCCTGCTCCTGGCTCCCTCCTGCCTCTCCCAGGTGCCAATGGCCACACCTGGAACAGACTCTGAGCCAGTGGCATCCATTGTCACCCAAACCCAGGGGACAGCAGGGCTGCGAGGACACCGAGTGTGCCACGAGCCTTCTCTGCTGGAGAGGGGAAAATTCAATGAAAGCCTTTTCCTCCCTGCCCATGACCTTCACATCAGCCCTGAGCACAGAACTGAGCTTAGCTCTTCAGCACAGGCAGCAGCTCTGGAGAGCCCTGCACAGGTTGGACATTCCCCAGGGAATGCTGGACGTGTCTCCAGCAGATCCTGCAGAGAAGCTTCATGGGAGTCTTCACCAACAGAATTCCCAGCTCGGAATCCCTGCTGGGGTGGCTGAGATTCCCCTTGGGAGGAAGTGCATTGCCCTGTCAGGATACATGGAATTATGGAATGGTTGGAGTTGGAGAGAACTTCAGTCATCCCATCCCGTCCCATCCCATCCCATCCCATCCCATCCCATCCCATCCCATCCCATCCCATCCCATCCCATCCCATGGATCCCATCCATCCCATCCCATGGATCCCATCCCATCCCATCCCATCCCATCCCATCCCATCCCATCCCATCCCATGGATCCCATCCCATCCCATCCCATCCCATCCCATCCCATCCCATCCCATCCCATGGATCCCATCCCATCCCATCCCATCCCATCCCATCCCATCCCATCCCATCCTATGGATCCCATCCCATCCCATGGATCCCATCCCATCCCATCCCATCCCATCCCATCCCATCCCATCCCATGGATCCCATCCCATGGATCCCATCCCATCCCATCCCATCCCATCCCATCCCATCCCATCCCATCCCATGGATCCCATCCCATGGATCCCATCCATCCCATCCCATCCCATCCCTGACACCCTCCCCTACCCCAGGCTGCTCCAAGCACCATCCAGCCCAGCCTTGGCCACCTCCAGGCAGCATCCACATCTCCCCTGGGCATCCACAACTCCTCCTTTCCCACAAAACTCAGCCAGGGGCCTCTTCCCGATTCAGCGGAATCTCACCATCCCACTAAACTCCCCTCGGGATTTTCCTGAGCCAGATTCCCTCCGTGCCAGCAGCACCCTCCCCACACGCCTGACTTGGCAGCCCAAGCACAGCCCAATCCCGGCAGGGATTAAACCCCTCCCGGTTCACAGCAGCCATCCCTTGAGGAAAACAAGCCGGGATACCTCAGGAGTGGATCTGCCAGTGCCAAAATCCCCCTCTTTATCGAGCAGCTCGTTTGCTGGAGTTGGTGTTTTTCCAAGGGCTCCTCAGTGGGATGTCACAGGAAAACCCTGCCAGCACCAAAGGTGGGGAGAAGTGAATCATAAAACCTCCAAGGCCAATTAAAACCCCTCTGATTCCAAACGATGCTGATGGTTTTTAAACCCGTGCTTACAGGCCATGAGGGGAAAATATTTGTGGGCTTTATCTTATAATTGCAGCTTTCCAGAAGCTGAAAGGAGCCTGGAAGGTGGAGAGGGACCTTTTATCAGGGAATGGATTTACACTGACAGGGAGGAGGTTTAGATGGATCTTGGGAATGAGGAATTGTTCCCTGGGAGGGTGGGCAGGCCCTGGCCCAGGGTGGCCAGAGAAGCTGTGGCTGCCCCTGGATCCCTGGCAGTGTCCAAGGCCAGGCTGGACATTGGGGTTGGAGCAGCCTGGGACAGTGGGAGGTGTCCCTGCCCATGGAATGGGATGATCCTTAAAATCCCTCCCCACCCAAACCATTCTGTGATTCCATGATTCCATGATTAACATTTCTGCTGGAGCTCCTGGCAGTGCTGGACAGATCCTGGGAGACTCTCTGAGCAAAAACAACACAGTCACATCTTCAGAGAAATTCCTGACTCCAACAGCCCTGGTTTCTATTCCAAAGCCTTCCTTCCTTAGGCACAGCTCAGCGAGCAGAGCTGATCCCACAGGCCAGGGATGAGTTCCAGGGATCAAAGCTCAGGAGCCATGAGCCAGGCTGGCTTCTGCCATTCCAAACCCTCCCTGGAAGGGTTTGGAATGGCAAAAGTGGCAAAATGGAATGGCAAAATGCCCAGGCAGCACATCCCTGGGTGCCTGTGGGATCCCTGCTCCTCCCGGGCAGGAGAGGATTCCCACAGTGACTCCAAAACAGAAGATCCTGAAATTCTTTACGCTCACACCACCACCAAAGGGGATTTGGGTGCAGTTTGGATTCAGGCAGCAAATCCCTGCGTGCACAAACCTCCTGGGATAAGGGCAGTGGAATTACTGATGGTGCAGTGCCCTTAGTCTGATGGAGAAACCTTTGGAGTGCAACATTCAGCCATGGAAAAGATCAGGGAAAAGGAGGGATTGAGGACATTCCCAAAACCTTCCCCAGTTCCAAGCCAGAGCCGCCAGTTGTTGTTTTAACCCTTCCCCACAATCCACAAATGAGGATTTAGGAGCAGAAAACTCATTTTAAACCCTCAGAAACATCACCTGAGGAAGGGCTGAGGAGCTTCCCCGTCGGATTCTTTGGGAAACAAAACTCAGTCCTGGCATTCCAACTGCTCAGGCCTTTGGGAATGCCCACGGAATGGCACATTTTGGGCATGGTTTGGCTGCACAGACTCCTCTGGATCTCCAATGGACATTTAGGGCATGGTTTGGCTGCACGGACTCCTCTGGATCTCCAATGGCACATTTTGGGCCATGGTTTGGTGCACAGACTCCTCTGGATCTCCAATGGCACATTTTGGGCCATGGTTTGGTGCACGGACTCCTCTGGATCTCCAATGGCACATTTTGGGCCATGGTTTGGTGCACAGACTCCTCTGGATCTCCAGTGGCACATTTTGGGCATGGTTTGGCTGCATGGACTCCTCTGGATCTCCAATGGCACATTTTGGGCCATGGTTTGGTGCACAGACTCCTCTGGATCTCCAATGGCACATTTTGGGCCATGGTTTGGTGCACAGACTCCTCTGGATCTCCAGAGGGACATTTTGGGCATGGTTTGGTGCACAGACTCCTCTGGATCTCTCCAATGGCACATTTTGGGCCATGGTTTGGTGCACGGACTCCTCTGGATCTCCAGTGGCACATTTTGGGCATGGTTTGGTGCACCGACTCCTCTGGATCTCCAGTGGCACATTTTGGGCATGGTTTGGTGCACAGACTCCTCTGGATCTCCAATGGCACATTTTGGGCCATGGTTTGGCTGCATGGACTCCTCTGGATCTCCAGAGGGACATTTTGGGCATGGTTTGGTGCACAGACTCCTCTGGATCTCCAATGGCACATTTTGGGCATGGTTTGGTGCACAGACTCCTCTGGATCTCCAGAGGGACATTTTGGGCATGGTTTGGCTGCATGGACTCCTCTGGATCTCCAGAGGGACATTTTGGGCATGGTTTGGTGCACAGACTCCTCTGGATCTCCAGAGGGACATTTTGGGCATGGTTTGGTGCACAGACTCATCTGATCTCCAGTGTCCTGAATTTTGACTCTTGGAGATGCAGAGCCTCTGGGAGCCCATGGCACAAGCAGGCTGTGGACAATCAGAAAGGCTGGGGGACATCCCAAGGTTTCCCTTCCTCCCTGGGGATTTATGATCCCTCAGGGCACAAATATTCCTTTTTTTCCCTGCCACGAGTGTTTGCTCAGGCCCAGGACTGCTCCAGTTTGGTGCCCTCGCCTCCATTCCCATGTTTGCTGTTATTCACTTCCCAAAATATCCAACCTCACCAAACTGCAACCCCCGCTCCCCCTCCTCTCAAACCAACAAAAACTTTAAAATGCTCATATTAGAAACAATCAATTATGAGAAAAACAGCACCTGTAGTTAAGAGCCAGCCATGGAGAGGGAATTTCATTATTTCATTGATTAATGATTAATATTTAATTAATTAAAAATTTTATTTATTTCTAAATAAACCCTGCTGTTCAGACAGCTCCAGTGCTGGGGCTGTTGGGCTCCTGACATCCCCAAACTTGGGAAAAAGGAAAAATGGGAAAGAGGGACATGAATGGTCCTAATTCACACCAAATAATTCACACACATATCCCATAATAAGCTGATGGGATATGAAGAGCTGGGTTTAGGAAAGCCTTTGGAGAAAGCTTTGAGTAAAACACGTTCCTGCAGTTGGCTCTTCCTGCTCCAGGAATGGGAATTCTCAGCAGGGGCAGCTCGGGGAGCCCAAGGGGGGCACAAGGAAGGTCTGTCCCACCAGGAAAAATCCTGGATAAGGAAAGCTCTGTCCCAAACAGAGAGCAACTGCAGCAATAAAAGCACCTCTGACACAGATTCACCTCCAGGGAGTGTGCAGTGCATTCTCTCTGTTCTTACAATGATTTTTCCAGGAAAAAAAGACTTCAAGGAAAAAAGAAAATCAAATTTAAATTTTAAAAAAACTAAGAAACGTGAAAAAATCCCCAACAAATCCCACAAATCCAGACATTCATATCTCTTAAAGAAAGACGTCAAGAAAGAAGTTACTCTTTTTTTCTGATGCATTTAAAAAAAAAAACCCAAATAAGATATTCAAAAGAAATGGTTTCTTTCCTCCCCAAAATTCCACATCCAAAGAAAAAAAGGAGCACAATCCCCCTCAGGAATGATCCAACTAATGGATTTCCATCAGATGAGGAGGCTTTTATATATAACAACAATATCACTGATTTTCCTCCTACTTTGAGCAAAAGAAAGACAAAAAAGACACATGAAAACTTCTGTCCTGATGTTTTTCCCAGTTTGAAATGTCCCCTTGATGGCAAAACAAAGCATTTTTTATTCCCTGCTCCTACAAAAGCTCGGGGATCTCTAATTCCCACCTGGAAGTTCGTGGCCTCCCCTGAAGAGGATTTTTTACCTGGGCTTTGAACATTATTTACCTCACAAGACCATGAGGTGACTGTCGCAGTGAAAGTTGTTTTTTCTCATACTTGAAAAAAAAAAAAAAAAAAGTCAGGTTTTATTTTTAACCACACTTTTATTGCCTTTTGCCCCCCCTAAAAGAAGCCCCCAGCAAATCACATCCTATATTTCTATATTTACACTGCAGACTTCTTAATCTCTTCTGTAAATATCCATATTCCGGAGTAATCTCTGGAAAAGATGCTATTTATAGCATCCTGCTGCCGGAGAAATCTTCATTAATCAATGTAATGCTCGGAGAGAAAAGCAAATCAATTTGCAGAGTTGTCAAATAGCAAGATAAGCACCCAGATTAAAACTCTCCCCATTATTTTCAACAAAAAGAAGCCTCAGTGGTTACAATAATGGAGATACTGTGATAGACCACACACATCCCATGGCCAAAAGTGGATTTTTTTTTTTTTTTGATGGACAGGAGTTATCACAATTCTTTTCCAGAGCAGCAATAAAAAATGGGTTAAAAGAGGTTTCAAACATTGGGAATTTTCAGTAGACCACACACATCCCATGGCCAAAAGTGGATTTTTTTTTTTTTTTGATGGACAGGAGTTATCACAATTCTTTTCCAGAGCAGCAATAAAAAATGGGTTAAAAGAGGTTTCAAACATTGGGAATTTTCAGTAGACCACACACATCCCATGGCCAAAAGTGGATTTTTTTTTTTTTTGACGGACAGGAGTTATCACAATTCTTTTCCAGAGCAGCAATAAAAAGTGGGTTAAAAGAGATTTCAAATATTTGGGATTCTCAGTTTCTCCTGGCAGTGAGTTTCACTTCAGGGCTGGCTGGGATGACACCCCTGCACTCCTCGGCCTTGGCCGGGGGGTGTTTGATGAAAGCTCTTCTGATGACATCGATGTCCCGGCCCAGGTGGTCCATCATGGGGGACACGAGGGAAGGAGGAGCCTCCAGATCGATCAGGAAATACCTGCGAAGAGAAAAACACACAATAAACCCAAACTCCAGGTGGTCCATCATGGGGGACACGAGGGAAGGAGGAGCCTCCAGATCGATCAGGAAATATCTGCGAAGAGAAAAACACACAATAAACCCAAACTCCTGGGCTGGGACGGCTGCAAGACAATGTGATGCCTTCAACAGGCTGGTAAAAATATGAAGCAGACACAGTAGCACAGGGAAAAGGGAATTTACCTCGGTTTAATAGGATCCTAGGTGCCCAGACCCATCCAAGGTGGAAAACACACCAAGGAGTGAACAACGAGTTGGGACCCCCCATACAACGTGTACCGGATTTTTATGGACTTCACAAAATTAGCATATCTACTCAAAATCCTCCAATAAGAAACTTAATAAATGAATAATTGCTCCCAGTTCTAATGAACCCCCCCCAATTGAGACTACAGCCGAGTTTACAAAAACATGTTCCAAGAGAGAACAGGTTGGAGCCTCTAGTTCTGAGAGAATATGAATGTTTGGTTTTCTTCACTTTGCAGGACCCCAAACGAAGCTAAATATCAAACTACAAGGGTTGTGAACTTGTAGGGCTAAAGTACAAGGAGTGTTTCTGCAGGGTACAAGGAGTGTGTGTAGAGGGTAACAGGGAAGGGAAAGAGTATAAAAATATATAAAAAGGGTATAAAAAGAAAATACAAAAATCACTGGCATCATGGAGGGATCTCTTCAATGAGAATTCCTGCATTTTTTCTGCTCCTGTGGGGTTTTTTAAATGAGGGTTTCTAAGTTTTTTCTTGCATTTTGCTACCAGAATTGTTTGGGGGGAAAAAAAAAAAAGCTCAGTATTAGTTTGATTTCAACTATGTAAAGGTGAATTCTGTTGGAGTCATGGAATACCCTGAGCTGGAAGGGATCCACAGGATCATCCAGTGCAGCTCCAGGCCCTGCACAGACCCCCAAAAATCCCAGCCTGTCCCTGGGAATGCTGTCCAGCTCTCCTGGAGCTCTGTCCAGCACTGCTGATCCAAGGAGGCTCCAGACTTCGCTTGTTCCTCTTCCATCCATTCCCACATCTTGGCTTGGACGCTTTTTAAGACAAGGTAGGATGGCAGGAGCAGCTCCTCCCTCCAATTCCTGACGTGTTTTTAGGGGAGCAGATGCCAGTGGGAAACATCTCCAGCTCATTCACACACACAGAGATTCCTTCCTGCAAAGCTCTGCCTTGGAGTTGAATGGAAATGCGAAAAATAAAACCAAATAAAAAAGCAAAGAGATGGATTTATCCCAAACCAGGCACGTCTTGGATGTGAACATGGCTTAAATCTTTTATCTCTTGGGGCTGAAGAGCATCCAGCAGTGCTGACCTTGGTGGGACTGAACCATGGAATGTCCTGAGTGGAATAAACCCACAGGATCATCCAGTCCCACCCTGCCCTGCCCAGACCCCCAACAATGCCAGCCTGGGCATCCCTGGCAGCGCTGTCCAAAGGCTCCTGGAGCTCTGGCAGCCTCGGGGCCGTGCCCATTCCCTGGGGAGCCTGGGCAGTGCCCAGCACCCTCTGGGGGAAGAACCTTTCCCTGATCTGCAGCCTGAGCTGCCCTGGCCCAGCTCCAGCCATCCCTGGCTCTGTCCCTGTCCCTGTCCCAGGGCTCAGGTCCCCAGGGGAGCCCTCGGTGTCCCCACAGCTCTCCTGCCACCCTCACCCTGCAGGAAGCAGAACGTGGCTCCCCCGACACCTCAACAAGCAAAGTGATTTCTGCAATAAATTCCTTTGCTGAAGAACTGCACCTCCTTCAGGAGCTCAGCTGGAGCTTTCCAGGAGGCTTTTCCAACTCCAGCACACCTGAGGGACAAAGGGATGTCCTGCACTTGCTGCCCTGCCCCAGCCAGGGGACGAACACACACTGTGCACCAAAGCCACCTCAGATGGGCACGTTCAGGTCCTGTCTGTTCACGTGAGATGAAACTGAAATTCATTTCCAAGATCATTTCTACTGCTCCTCCAAGTAAGGAGTGACCCAGCAGCCAATCCTACAGAATGCCAAAAACCAGAGTCCCAGCATGGTTTGGGATTGGAGGGACCTCAAAGCCCATGCAGTGCCACCCCTGCCATGGCAGGGACACCTCCCACTGTCCCAGGCTGCTCCAACCCCAATGTCCAGCCTGGCCTTGGACACTGCCAGGGATCCAGGGGCAGCCACAGCTGCTCTGGCCACCCTGGGCCAGGGCCTGCCCACCCTCCCAGGGAACAATTCCTCATTCCCAACATCCCATCCAGCCCTGCCCTCTGCCACTGGCAACCATTCCCTGGCTCCTGTCCCTCCAGCCCTTGTCCCCAGTCCCTCTCCATGGTTCCTGTGGCTCCACCCAGGGACAGTGGGAGGTGTCCCTGCCATGGCAGGGGTGGCACTGGATGAGCTCTAAGGTTCCTTCCAACCCAAACCATTCCAGGATCCTGTGATTCTCTAAGCCCACGTCCCCATGGAGCACCACACAACCCCAAGGTGATGTCCCTTAAATGAAGGCACTTTGTCCCCACAGGATCAAACAGGCCAGGTCCATTTCAAAACTGCCCTAACAGAGAGGGCTTTGATCTGCAGGAAGTTTAGATTCTTCCCAAGTGAACTACAGCAGGAGCATCCCAGCCCATGTTCACAAAGGTGATCCTGGAGGGAAAGTCCCCAAGGGCAGAAGGGAACTGGGAATGGGAACAGGAAACACAGGAGGTGGGGCTGTGAACAAGCCCTGCTCGTGTCCTTCAAGCCTCACTGGGTTCATTTCACATCCCAAATATTGCACCCCAAGAGCCCCACGGGGCCAGGGATGACTCAGGCAGCACTGCTGGATTGCAGAATCCACCCCTGGAAAACACAGGAACAACAGTGCTCCTCAGCCACCACTCTGATCTCACAGCAGCATCCACACAACAGCTCTGATTCATCCCCAGACCCTTTCCAGAAAATCCAGAATTCTTTATGGGACAGGTGGGATGGCAAACCTCCCTCCCTGGAGAGGCAGAGTCCCACAGGAGAGGTGCCTGGGTGTCCCTGGGTGTCCCTGGGTCCAAGGGAGCAGTGCCAGCCCCGCGCTCCAGGGAATGGGAATCCCTCGTCCCGAGGGTCTGGAGGGGCTCTGCTGGGCTCGGTCCTCCTCGCAAATCCCCAGGAACAACACCTGGCTTTTGGAAAAGCTTTTGGAAAGCTCTGCCCAGGGGCTGATTGGCTCCAGGAGCTCAGGGACAGGCACCACGTCCAGCCTGGCCAATCTGTTATCCCAAGGATGCTCCCCCTCGGAGCCGGGAGCGTGGGATTCTCTGCTAAAGCCATCAAAAGCCACTGGTGAATTTAGCAGATGCCACTGGAGCTCTCCTCCTCGGGAAAGAACCTTCCAAAGCCTCTCACCTAGCAGCGAGGAGGATGGGGGCAGCAATTCCAGCTGGCGATTCCTGCCCCCTTCCCTCCGCTGATCCCACTGCCATCTGATCCCACTGCCACCGCCGCCCTTCCCTCCACACTTCATTCCATCTCTGCCTGCCTCTCATCTGCTGCTTCTCATTGTGTTCCTAAAACGGCGAGAGGCTTGTTTTTTGTTGGTTTTTTTTTTTTTCCTCCCCTCCGAAGGCTGCTTTGCAACTTCGTGCTTTCTCTGCCATTAGCAAAGGGTGGAAATTTCCACTGACGCACTGTTGATAAGCCAAGGAGAAGGGGGGGAAGGGAGGATGAGCTGTTCCAGCAGATCTTTATGACTCCTCGCAGGAAAGGTATTTTATCAGAGCTCACAGAACTGCAGGCACTGGGAACGACGTGGGGTTTGAAAAACAACCACCTCTCTCCAACGTGAGCGAGCCAGGATTGCTTCCCTCTGCCATACGCACACAAAAAAAAAAAAAAAAATAAAATGAGAGAAGGGAAAAAGAACCGGCGTTTAAAAAAAAAAATAAAAAAAATTGGATTTCTTCAGGAAAGAAAGAAGGGCTGGAAAAACAATGAGCAACACAATGGACAATGAAATCCCCGAGGAGAACTGAACCCCTTCCCCTGCAATGGACACATTTGGCTGAGCTCAGGAGGCCACGGCGCTCTCGAAAGCCACAAACCTCCATGGCAGGCAGTGATCTGTGACCCCAAACACTGCTGTTTGTGCCGTAAACAACCCCAAATCCCAGCGAGACAAAGACAGGGAAAAATACAGGAATGCAGCAGGGAAACCACCTCATTCTTGCAAACAGAAATGCAAAAAGCATTTGTGCTCTCTAGGAGTCACCAGGGGAGAAATGCAGGAAAATTCCACTGATTCACGATGAGCCCACAGTTATTTTTGTCCTCCTGCTTGACTGCAAACACAAGGATGATTTAAATGCAGGAGAGCAGACTGGAACACATTAAAACAATGCATTAACTCCAAAAAAATTTCAATATGAGATGGTCTCAAATAAAGGAGGACGTGCCTTTGCATACGAGGGAAATAAAAAAGATGGGAGGAAAAAAGCCAGGTTTCATTGATCAATTTTACCATATTTGAATCAGAAATCGTTTGAACATTGAGTCCTAAGGATGCTCAAATCTGTTGCTTTCAGGGTAGGACTTCAAGGAACCTGGATGAGAATTCCCTTGGAAATCCTGGAATACAGCTCTGAGACAAGGGGAGCAGTGAAGATCTGCTGGGCTTGGAAGAGGCTCTGGGGTCTCATGTTTTGGCCCAAAAATGTCTCTCTGTGGACGTGGACGATCCACGGGAAAGAAAATGTTCTGAGGAATGGGCAGAGGAGAAGAAAACCTGGAGGAAACCACAGCAGGTGCTGGAGCAGCTCCACCTTGTCCTCGTTAAGGTAAATCCATAAAAAATTACTATTTTTTTGCTACCTGAATGTTCATTTTATCTTTGGGTGCACAGAAATGGGGGCATTTCCTGCTCTTGTCACCTCCTGTGGCAGCCCCCCCTCCTCGGCAGGGCAGATTCGTGCTCGGGGTTATCGGAAGGACCAGGACAAATGTTGCCTTTAGCTTTTAAAAATCTGGCAATGGAAGTCTTTTGAAAACGTGGCAAGGACCAGAGCAGAACCCAAAAGCTGGACTTGAGTCGCTAAACTGTGCCACAGCTCTGCGTGGCGCTAAAAACCAAATAAATGAAAAAATTAAATTAAATTTAAAATCATTAAGAAAGAAAAGGTTGAAATGCCAATTGATCCCGCTGGTTCCCAGTGGCCACCACGCTCCACTTGGTGGATTCTGGTGCCTCCACATCACCAGCTTTGCTCAGCGCCTCTGAGAACCACCAGAATTCCAAAGTGCACTTCCACAGGTGAGGTGGAAAGGGAAAAAAAAAAATCCCAAATGTTTCAGGGCTTTGCTCCTTGAGGCACAGCCACACTCACGTGGGGAAAGGAATTTGAAGGCAAAGCAATGGTTGGAGTCATCAATGAAGAAAGCCCCACCTAGTGGAAGGAGACAATCGATGGAGCAGAAAACACTTCAAATGTGCATAAATCCACAAATATTTCAGCTGCTTTTGTTCTCATCCAAGGGCACTGCAGAGCCAGGACACCTTTTCGTCCAAACAGCTCAAGATGTTCTAAAATCCAAACAGCGACAAGAACCTGGGTTGGGCATTCGCTTTGAATTTCTTTTGGGGGTATTAAGAAAGGAAAAATTGCAGCTCCTTTCATCTGTTCTTGTTTCCCCCTCTTTGGTCTTCAAGAGGCATGAAAATCATCAGGAGGCTCAACTTGAACGAGGCCAAACACGTCTGGAGAATAAAGTCCTTTAGCTCTGCAATAATTTCTATTCAATAAAGGGTGGGGAGAAGGGTTGTTCAAACCTGTAAACACTCCAGGGAACAATTCTGACAGGTAACCATTATTTCAGTCCTACAAATCAAGGCAATCAAACGGTTTCCAGGCAGTGGGGATGATCAGAGGGCACTTCAACCTCTGCTGGCCACGTGGAAAATTTCATCCTGCCACGAGCAGAAAGGTTTGAAAAGGAATTGTGCAAATGCCCAAGCTCGGCTGCTTTGGGGGAAGAGGCAGAGTCTGAACATGGAACAGAATTGACATTGTGGAAATGTTCCCACAAGAGGAAAATGTCTTCAGCTGTGGATTGCTCAGCCCTGAAGTGTCCCAGGCCAGGTTGGAATGAAATGATCTTCAAGATCCCTTCCAATCCAACCCATTCCATGACTCCATGCTCAGTTAGTGAATTATTCCTCTCAAGAACCATCCCTTCCTGCAGTATCAGGCCCAGGAAACAAGAGCCTTTCCTGGGCAGCTGCTTTGGCAAAATAACCTGGAATTTCTGCCTCCTGACCCCCTTGGATGCTGTTGTAGGTCCCTTGTTCCTCAGGGACCCCAGAATTCACCTCCTGCAGAAAATCCCCCAGGCACGAGTGAAGATAAATTCCCAAAATGCAATTCCTGGATGAGAATTCCTGACAAACTCCCAAAATGCAATTCCTGGATGAGAATTCCTATTCCTGACAAACTCCCAAAATGCAATTCCTGGATGAGAATTCCTGACAAACTCCCAAAATGCAATTCCTGGATGAGAATTCCTATTCCTGACAAACTCCCAAAATGCAATTCCTGGATGAGAATTCCTGACAAACTCCCAAAATGCAATTCCTGGATGAGAATTCCTATTCCTGACAAACTCCCAAAATGCAATTCCTGGATGAGAATTCCTATTCCTGACAAACTCCCAAAATGCAATTCCTGATGAGAATTCCTGACAAACTCCCAAAATGCAATTCCTGGATGAGAATTCCTATTCCTGACAAACTCCCAAAATGCAATTCCTGGATGAGAATTCCTATTCCTGACAAACTCCCAAAATGCAATTCCTGGATGAGAATTCCTATTCCTGACAAACTCCCAAAATGCAATTCCTGGATGAGAATTCCTATTCCTGACAAACTCCCAAAATGCAATTCCTGGATGAGAATTCCTATTCCTGACAAACTCCCAAAATGCAATTCCTGGATGAGAATTCCTGACAAACTCCCGAAATGCAACTCGGCAAGAACAAAAGCAAGCCCTGAGTTTGCTATTTCAGAGAGCACGGGGGCTGAGGAGACAACTGGGAGTGAAGAGCAAAACAAAAAGATGAAGAGGCAAAGCAAGCAAATAACAAAGGAAAATTGCCATCTTTTCAAAATCGAATTTGAAAGGGGAAAGAAAAAAAAAACAAGGCAATGAAAAACTGGCAAACAGAACATGGAAATGGTTATGAATAATCAGAGTTTAGCTGGAGAACTCATAAATCGTGGAGTGGTTTGGGTTGGAAGGGACCCTAAAGCTCATTTCATCCCACCCCTGCCATGGCAGGGACACCTTCACCATCCCAGGCTGCTCCAAGCCCTGTCCAGCCTGGCCTTGGACACTGCCATAGAAATAAATATGCAACTCAATAAAGTAAATGAAATGATACAAATGTGGGGAGAAAGGTGTACAGCATTGCTGTATCATGGGTAGATTTAACAGAGGAATCCCACACATCCCAAAACCAAGGAAAAACAAAGGCTCTGGTGCTCCATCAGTTCCCAAACCCTGCGCAGGCTGAGCTACTTCAGCTTTGCTGCAACAGAGACCAAACCTGAGGATGGAAACAACACTGCAGGGGGGCTAAAAATCCCTAAAAATCCCTAAAACCTCTCCAATTCCAACCCCTGGTATTCCAATTCTTCCTCAGAGCTGCTGTCCCAGCTCCTGCAGTTTCAGAAACAACATTGCAGGGGGGCTAAAAATCCCAAAAACCTCTCCAATTCCAATCCCCAGTATTCCAATTCTTCCTCAGAGCCCCATCCCAGCTGCTGCAGTTTCAGAAACAACATTGCAGGGGGGCTAAAAATCCCTAAAAATCCCTAAAACCTCTCCAATTCCAACCCCTGATATTCCAAGTTCTTCCCCAGATCTCCTGTCCCAGCTGCTGCAGTTTCAGAAACAACATTGCAGCGGGGCTAAAAATCCCTGAAACCTCTCCAATTCCAACCCCTGTACTCCAATTCTTCCCCAGATCTCCTGTCCCAGCTCCTGCAGTTTCAGAAACATTGCAGGGAGGCTAAAAATCCCAAAAACCTCTCCAATTCCAACCCCAGGTATTCCAATTCTTCCCCAGAGCTGCTGTCCCAGCTCCTGCAGTTCCACATTCCTGCTCTGCAAAGCCTTGGATCCATCACCTTCCCAAAGGAATGCGTGAATCCTATTATTTTTTTTTTCCCCAGCTCTGTTTCGGAGCTGCTTTGGGATCATGGCCCCAAGCACCCCCTGCCCATGGCCCCGAGCCAGGGAGAGGCACCAGGCTGGGCTCGAGGCAGGGCCAAAGCAAACAGGGAACCACAAAGTGCAACCCCCAGCGCGCTACTATCACTTTACAACCAGTTGGAATCTGCTGGGCTGTCCTCAGCCAGCCCCAGCCCAGAGAGGGATTCACAGCTCTGGAGCATCTCAGACAGCAAAGAAAGGCAGGGCTGAGCATTCCTTCGCTTCAAAGGCTGGGACACACCTTGCTGAAAGCAGCTCCCTCCTGTTAGTGCCAGGCACAAACACCTCTGGGACCGAAAATACACAAGGAACCTTCAAAGCAACAGAAATGCAGCTCATTAATAACAAGTAGTGGCGAGTAAAGGAAATATTTGGCACCAATCTGTTGCCCAGCAGGAGGGAAAGGTTGGGAAGCTTTATTTAAACGCATTCTTGCCCTGCTTTTTCACAGCCATGGGCAAGTCAGGCTCAATGTCTCACCGAAATTTCCATACCTGGAGCCTGGTCCTTGGCCCGTTTTATTCACCTACAAGGTGAAAAGTTACCATTTTGCTACTCAAATCGTGCTCTGAAATACTTGAAAACCAAAATATTCATATTCTGCTGTGAATCAGACAAAAGTGAATCAGTGGCTAATAATTCAGCTTCAGTTTAAAGATCAGTAAATCAGTGATTGGAAAGTTTGATTCTTTAGATGAATCCACACCATTCCCAAAACTCTGTTTTCATAATGACCTGAAGGCAAAAACCATCAATATTAGATCTCAAAAAACCCAAAAACAAGCAAACAAACAAAGATACAAACAAAAAAACCACCCCAAAAACAAAACAAAAAAAACAACACCCAAACAAAAAACAAAACAAAAAAAAACAAACCAAAAGGAGGAGGATGCCCAAAGAGACGGATTTAAGAGAAAAACCTAAATTTTAACACCTCCTTCACTGAGCAGAATTTCCTGAGAAGGAATAATGCCATTGTTTGCAGGATCTGAGGTCTTCAGGAGGGTAAAACTGCTCCTGCCAGTGACAGCTGAGGGCCACAATCCCCTCTGGCAGGCTTGCAAAAATCTCAGCTTTACACAGCAATTGCCAGAAAATTCCCTTTTTCTGTGAGGTCTCTGGGGTATTGTTAAGTTTGTGGGGTGCCTGTAATGCACTTTATCTTCTATATCCACAGCTCCCCAGACAAAGGGTGCTGGAGGACTACAGAATCCAGGGGAAAAAGCCTTTTTTAGGGACAAACCATCCCTCCTGTTGATTTCTGAGTTTGTATTTTGCAGTTTAACTCTTCAGTGGTCACTAAAGACACCACCAAAACCTGCACAAGCTCTGCCCTGAAAATCCTGGAATGGTTTGGGTTGGGAGGGAAGTTAAAGATCATTCCATGGGCAGGGAAGCTTCCACTGCACCAGGTTACTCCAAGCCCCATTTTTTAAATTTTATATAATTTTATATAGTATTCGATTAACTTTCATATAATTCACCAGCCAGGAGGTCCAAGGAAATAATGGATTGAGTGTCCATCCCAAATCTCCAACTATCTACATACTGCAGGAAAATACACTAATTAAAGCTCTAAGAGTCAGAAAAATTTGAAAACTAAAAATTAGAAAAATATAAACCTCAAAAATTATTAAAAAAATTAAAATCCCAAACATGCAAAAAATTAAAAGCTTTGGAAGATTCAAGACTCTTCAGCCCAGACACACATTTGAATTCTCACAGAAGCCCCTTAAATTAATTCAGAATAAACCCAGAGTGAGGAAAGGTGAAATATTCTGGATTATCCAATGCCCCACTCCACACCAACCTGCCATAAAAGGGACACAGGAGAATTAGAAATTGGCTGTGAGGGAGAAAAGACTCCAGGATTTCATGGTAAGTCCAGGAGCTCAGAGAGGTACCTTGAAAAGTTGTTTATTTTCTTTTAACTTCGTCCTATTGAAAAAAAAAGATTCTTTTTTACAGCTGCTATAATGTAGAGCTGACAGATTTTATAAGGTGGATCAAGAGCTGACTTTTCACTTCCTATGGATGGATAGTGTTTGATATCGTGAGTATTTTATTCCGTATAAAATAGTGGATGGTGCAGCAGGAATCCACCCCACCTGCCCATGGAGCAGCAGGAAAACCTCCAGGAATACAATCCCCAGGAATTCCCAGGTGCTGGCACTGGCAGCTGCCTCCCCTGCAGGATCCCACGGCTCTGGAGTCGGAGATCTCCAAGCAAAGCACACAAAGCATTTCCTGCAGAACCTCCCTCAGTCCCTTCTCCTTTCAGCCAGCCAGGAAATCTGGGGGAGGCTCCTGTCACATGCGAGGCCAGAGCATCCACAGGCAGAGGGACCGAGGAATATCTGGGGACACTTGACCTGGGAGGAGGAGGAGGAGCAGAGGAGGTGACTTTCATCTGATGCCTTCCTGCAGGAACATTGAGTTGTTTGTCACTGAAACCTTGCTGCACCGAGAGCACAAATCACCTGCTCCGAGGGCTCTGCACAGGAGGGGTTTGCTCCCTGAGCCCTGGCAGGGTTTGGGGCTGTGGGGGAGAGCTGCCCCTGCCCCAGCCCAGAGCCCCCCGAGCCCTGGGCTGAGCCCAGGAAAGGATTGGGACTGGGATTGGGACTGGGACTGGGATTGGGATTGGGATTGGGACTGGGATTGGGATTGGGATTGGGATTGGGATTGGGATTGGGACTGGGATTGGGATTGGGATTGTGCCCCTGAGCTCAGGTGAGAGCCCACCTGCAGAGCTGCCCCAGCCCTGGGCCCAGCACAGGGAGGAGCTGGAGCTGCTGGAGAGAGTCCATGGAGGCACCAGGATGAGCAGAGGGATGGAGAGCTGTGCTGGGAGGAAAGGCTGCGAGAGTTGGGATTGTTCAGCCTGGAGAGGAGAAGCTTTGGGCTGAGCTCAGGGTGGCCTTGCAGGGCCTGAAGGAGCCCCAGGAACCGTGGAGAGAGACAATTTGCAAGGGCTGCAGGGACAGGAGCCAGGGAATGGTTGCCAGTGCCAGAGGGCAGGGCTGGATGGGATCTTGGGAATGAGGAATTGTTCCCTGGGAGGGTGGGCAGGCCCTGGCCCAGGGTGGCCAGAGCAGCTGTGGCTGCCCCTGGATCCCTGGCAGTGTCCAAGGCCAGGCTGGACATTGGGGTTGGAGCAGCCTGGGACAGTGGGAGGTGTCCCTGCCATGGCAGGGGTGGCACTGGATGATTTTAATGTCCCTCCCAACCCAAACCAGTCCATGGCTCTACTTCAGGCACTGCCATTGTGCCCAGGCCTGTTTTGCTCTCCTGCTCCATGTTTTGTTTTTCAGACCATGGCCTGACCCTGCCAGTTTTGCAATGCAGGATGAAATCCTGTTGCATACCCCTGGGAGCTGAGAAATTCTTGTCTGGAGACAGAATTAGTAATTACCTCATCCTGCTGTTGGAGTAGAAGCATTTTACAAACATGGAAGTCTTTTCCAAGGGCAGAACAAGGAGCTGGTGTTACTCTCCTTGTACCCATGGGGAGCTAAGGCAGAGGGTGAAATTCCACTAATTTTGGGTGCTGAAGTTGAGAGGTTGGATCACAGTTTCTGGCTTGGGTGGTGGCGTTTCTGAAGGTCCCATTTTGGGTTCTTCAACAGGCAGAGAAGAGAGGAAGCAGCACCTCCAGAACTATGGAGCAGAGGTGAAGAGAAGCCATTTCTCCAGGGGCTCTGTGCCTGGACCTCCCCACCTTCACAAGCAGGAATTCCTTCCCAACATCCCATCCAGCCCTACCCTCTGGCAGTGGGAACCCATTCCCCCTGTCCGTCACTACATGTTCTTGTTCTCTTTCTCCTTTTTATAGGGCCCCTAAAAAGGGGGCCCCTCAGCAAGGGCTCTGAGGTCTCCCTGAATTTCTCTTCCCCATCCTGGTGGAACAGGAGTGTGATGGAGATGTCCCCATCCCTTCTGTCAGTCTCCTCCACCCGGCAGCTCTCACCATGCCCACCTTGCAGGAGCACCCCGGGGTGCTCAGAAGAGGAAGCAGAGCTGATCCCCGAAGGACTCTGCACCCCTGGGGTGCCCCAGCTCGCCCAGAGCCCCGCGGGAGGAGCAGGGCTGGCCCGGCTGCTGTCACACAGAGGTGGATGCTGCACCCCAGCAGGGTCGGGAGCAGCTCCGTTCATTGTGATTTGGATTAGGCAGCCCCAGCCGTGGGAGTTGCTTAGCAACATTTCCCAGGCCTGGGAGAGGCAGTCTCCATCTCAGAGATGGCCTGGAGGAGCAGAACCGCCCTGGGCAGGGGATGGGACCCACAGCACCTCCCTCCTGCCCCCTGGGGCAGCCCAGGGCTAATTCCCATTTATTGGAGTTCCATAAAGCACAGGATTACCTTAAACACCCTGAAGTGAGAGGCTGGGAGAGCTGGGGGTGTTCCCTGGAGAGGAGAAGGCTCCAGGGAGAGCTCCGAGCCCCTGGCAGGGCCTGAAGGGCTCCAGGAGAGCTGCAGAGGGACTGGGGACAAGGGCTGCAGGGACAGGAGGCAGGGAATGGTTGCCAGTGGCAGAGGGCAGGGCTGGATGGGATCTTGGGAATGAGGAATTGTTCCCTGGGAGGGTGGGCAGGCCCTGGCCCAGGGTGGCCAGAGCAGCTGTGGCTGCCCCTGGATCCCTGGCAGTGTCCAAGGCCAGGCTGGACATTGGGGCTTGGAGCAGCCTGGGACAGTGGGAGGTGTCCCTGCCATGGCAGGGGTGGCACTGGATGGGCTTTAAGGTCCCTTCAACCCAAACCATTCCATGATTCGATGATTCCGGACTTCATCAAACCCAAATCTGTATCAGAAACACAACCAAGTCTTACAGGGCACCCACAGACAAGAATTAACATTGAAGGAAAAGAATCCATCCTGCCAACCAGCAAATCAAACTTCAGCTTTTATCAGTAAACAGCCTAAAAATAGTTATTTTAAAAATAATAATATTGTTTACGCTGGGGAAAGCAGTTCTGCAGGCCTGGGGCTCCAGAAACACGACTGAAAACCAACAAACACCGACAGCACCCGGAACAAAACACACAACAGCCACACCACACCTTGCTGAGGCCTCCCAGGCTCCACCTGCACCCCCAAAAAGCACAGGGAAGACCAAATGGTTGTTCCAGATGTTCCTTTTCCAGGAGCAGCACCGAAAGGATTTAAGGAAAGGCATCAGCACGTACCCTCCTCTCTTGTGGCGCTCCTTGTGCTTGGAGATTTTGTAAGGCAGAGCCCTCTCCCCCAGGTTCTCCAGGTTCCTCACGACTGCTCCTCTCTCCATTAGAGCCTCCACGGTGCGTTTGAGCACGGCAGCTGTCTCAGGCTTGAAAAGAAAGAGAGAAAAGTGAGAAATGGGTAGAAATCTGCTGATTTTATGGGGTAAAAGGAGCACCAGTGCTCAGCACTTGGAGAGGTGGTGCTGCAACCCAAGAACACAAAGTGGAAGCGTTAAGAAGAGGATTTTTAGGAAGAGGCAATTCCTCAGCAAAACTGCCTGCCATTTCCATGTCAGGCCCCAGCAAAAAGAAAATGGTTCATGGATTTGACTCACCTGGAATCCCTCGGTCTGAGCCTTGCACAAGTGAATAAATCCTAGCAAAGGAAAATTATGGACTGGCGACAGTTTTGGGGTCCTTGGAGCATTGTTGTTCATCAATATTTAAAGCGAGTGGTGTGGGGAGAACACAAATCCATGGCTCGTTATGGGGACGGCAATTAGCAGCACGTTCATTTATGCTGTTATTTCCACTGCTCATGTGGAACACTTGGAGAATCATGGAATACCCTGGGCTGGAAGGGACCCACAGGATTATGGATCAGCTCCTGGCCCTGCCCAGACCCCCAACAATCCCCTGGGCATCCCTGGCAGCCTGGGGGCCATGCCCATTCCACAGCCTCATTTCAGGGAATTGTGGAGAGCCCTGACAAGCCCTTCTTAAGCGCCATGCAGATCTAAATTAAATTAAATTCAATATTGTTGGGTAAACTCGCTGCCCTCCATCCCTCACCCCCAGATGACACAGAAGCTTTTTGTCTCTTTTCCACATTTTCCTCGTGCCCAGGGATCAGCACATTCCCCGAGTGGCTGCCAGGCCAACGTGAGGCGCAGTTTCTGAACACAACGAAGCCAAAGACTCGAGCCCCATGTATTTAAAAACAAAACCAGAGAGAAAGAACAAGAAAAGAAAGCCACAGATTTCTACATTCAGGATTGTAAAATTTGCAACCTTCCCCACTTGTGGCCGTACTCTGAAAACATCAACTAATTGTTGGGTTGGAAAGCTTGTCACTGTAATCCCTGTCATTCTCCCTCTCCCAGAAATGCCATGGTTTACCCTGGCTTGCCTAAAGCCATCACCCAAACTAAAAATAGGCTGAACTCTGCTAACCAAGAGATCCACAGACACAGGTTCCTCGGTTTGCCTCCGAGCCAGCCCACTTGGGGACAGGGCAAATGGGCCTGCCTGGCTCCCAGCTCAGGAGCCACAACATTTTTTCCTGAACAGCCAGCACTAATTCCAGTCCCGCAGACCAGCTCTAATTCCAGTGCCACAGACGTGGGGAGGGAGAAGGAGACAATGGGAGTGCTCCGGAGGAGAGAAGAGCTCACAAGAGCACACAAGGTCTGGCTCTGGGGACTGCTCCTGCCCCACTGTCAGACCAGAGCCATTCCCAAAGGGTTTCACCCCTGGTGAACTCCACTGGTGTCCTGAGCCGTGTCAGCCACAATTTGTTACCTTGTTCTAGAAAGGTACAGAATCCTGGGGTGGGTCAGGCTGGAGGGACCACAGTGGGGTCACCTGGTGCCACCTCAGGGTCACCCCAGAGCACAGGAGTGTGTCCATGTGGCTCTGGGATATCCCCAGGGAGGAGACTCCAGCCCTCTCTGGGCTCTGCTCCAGCTCGGGCCCTGCCCAGGGAAGAAGTTCAGCCTCCTGAGCAGGGGCAGCTCCCTGGGCTCAGTCCCTGCCGTTCCTCTGTGCCATTGCTGGGCCCTGCTCTGACCCTCCCTGCACCCAGGGACACCCAGGGACACCCAGGAACACCCAGGGACACCCAGGGACATCCAGGGACACCCAGGGACACCTAGGGACACACAGGGACACCCAGGGACACCTATGGACACACAGGAACACCCAGGGACACCCAGGGACACCTATGGACACCCAGGGACACACAGGAACACCCAGAGACACCTATGGACACCCAGGGACACCCAGGGACACCTATGGACATCCAGGGACACTCAGGGACACCCAGGGACATGCAGCACTGAGGGCCCTGGGAGAGAGAACCAAAGGACTTCAGTTTACAGATCCAAATTCCCCAATCCTCCACCCCCTACTCTAAACTTAGAGCTGCCCAGAAGAAACCTCTTAACTCCACAATTCCCACCGAGTCAAGTGCAGCCCCAGGTGTCACCCCAGCCACAGGTGAGGGGACACCTGAGCACTTTGTCCCTACCTCTGCTTGGCCCCACCTTGAACCCTGTGTGCAGTTCTGGGCCCCCACGGCCAGAGAGCCCTGGAGGGGCTGGAGGTGTCCAGGGAAGGGAAGGGAGCTGGGCAGGGGCTGAGCCCCAGGAGCGGCTGAGGGAGCTGGGAAAGGGCTCAGCCTGGAGAAAAGGAGGCTCAGGGGAACCTTGTGGCTCTGCACAGCTCCTGCCAGGAGGGGACAGCCGGGGGGGTCGGGCTGTGCTGGCAGGGAACAGGGACAGGAGGAGAGGGAACGGCCTCAGGCTGGGCCAGGGGAGGCTGGGCTTGGACAGCAGGAGCAATTTCTCCATGGAAAGGGTGCTCAGGCCTTGGCAGGGCTGCCCAGGGAGCTTTGCAGTGCCCATCCCTGCAGGTGTCCCAGCAATGTGTGGCTGTGACCCTGAGGACATGGATTAAAGGTGGCACTGGCACTGGGCAGTGTGGGACTGGACCATCTTAAAGGTCTTCTCCAACCTCAAGAATTCCATGATTCTGTGATTTTGGCCTCTCCCTTTCTCTCACCAGTCCATCAGCTCAGCACAATCCCACCCAGGAGAGCAGGAAGCTGTTCCATGCACACCTGGGGTGCCCCAGCCATTCCACAAATGCTGTAAGAACCATCAAAGCAGCACCAGGCACCTTGTTCTGAGGGAATGTTGTGTATCAGAGGGAACAAAAATGATACCAAGGATTTTACCAGTCCCACAGAACTCACCTGAAAACCAGGAAGAGCATAAAGACACGGGAACTGGAAAAAAATGGGAATACCCTGGTGGTACAGTGCCTTCAGGCATGAGCTCATCAGCCAGGAACAGCTTGGAGACAAAGCTAACATGGAAATAAAGCTTTTGGAATGCTGGTGCCTCCTGAAAACCAAGAGCCACCCACCTGGAACCAGAGCATGGGAAAGGACTCGGCACCACTGCTGCCATGTCCATCTCCCTTCCTCAAGAGATGTCCAGGGGATAGAAAATACAGCTTTGGCTACAAAAAAGGCTTTGTCAACCACCAAAAACTCCTCCAAAAAAGGCTTTGGAGAGAGAAAAGGAAGCAGACACCAAATATTCCACGGTTTTAAGGCTAGGACAGGACTCAAGTTCTTTTGGCCACTTGCTCAGTCCAACAGGAAACATTTAAAGTCAGTGGGCACATCCCAAATTATAAATAGGAATAAATCCATCCTAATTTCTTGATTATCCCCTCAATGTAGTAACAGCAGGATAAAATTATGTCTTTTTTTGGTTGGTCAGCAGTTACAAAAGGTTGGTCGGGGATTATTTACTGAGGTGCAAATCAAAGACAGCAAAATCTATGTTTAGAAGGAAGCTGCATTTCCAAGCAGCAAAACTAAGGGGAAAACCCAACTCCTAACTGTCATTTACTGCTTAATAAAACATTAGAAATTAACAGTGAAAATGATTAAAAACTCTGCAATTACTGTAAAAGCATCAACAGCCCAGAGCAGCAGCCCCAGGTCGGGTACAGCCACCGAGGGCAGTCAGGGAAGATCCAAATACAGATAAATGCAGCATTCCAAGGAAACAAAAGATGTGGGAACTGTGTGGAACCTCTGGGGAACATGGGTTGTGCTGGGCCAGGATGGTTGAAAATGGAGCAACAGAAATGGGAGGATTCTCAACACCTGCCTGGATGTTCAGGGGTGGGAAGAGATCCCAGAATGGTTTGGGTTGGGAGGGACATTAAAGATCTTCTGATTCCACCCCTGCCATGGCAGGGACACCTGCCACTGTCCCAGGCTGCTCCAAGCCCCAATGTCCAGCCTGGCCTTGGACACTGCCAGGGATCCAGGGGCAGCCACAGCTGCTCTGGCCACCCTGGGCCAGGGCCTGCCCACCCTCCCAGGGAACAATTCCTCATTCCCAAGATCCCATCCAGCCCTGCCCTCGGCCACTGGCAACCATTCCCTGCCTCCTGTCCCTGCAGCCCTTGTCCCCAGTCCCTCTGCAGCTCTCCTGGAGCCCTTCAGGCCCTGCCAGGGGCTCGGAGCTCTCCCTGGAGCCTTCTCCTCTCCAGGAACACCCCCAGCTCTCCCAGCCTGGCTCCAGAGATGCTCCAGCCCTGGAGCAGCTCCGTGGCTCCTCTGGACTCTCTCCAACATTTCCACGTCTCTCCTGTGTTGGAGCCCCAGACCTGGACCAGTTTAGGGGAAGATGGATGAAGGGACAGAGGTTTCTCTAACCACAACAGAACAATTTTCCCAAGACAGAATAAAGAACAAATGGGAGAACTCCAGGTGCTCCTGACCATGACATCCTTTCCTCGTTTCCATCCAACACTGAGGGAACACAAGGCAGGAGAGACTATTCCAGAAACGGATTTGGCAAATAGAAAATTACAGCAGGCACGTCACCAAAATAACTTGGCGGTAGGTGAGCAAAATTGCCTCTGTCTGAATTAAAATTAACACCCCATCCTCGAAACAGACCTTTAATTCACATTTAAATGGTGTGTAAGCCAAAGAAGCAGAGGAATACGAAGCCCAGGCCCCTGGTGGCACAGGAAGCAGCAACTTTTAAACTCAAGGTGATGCCAGAACTCTTCTGTTCCAAAATCCACCATTCTTCTTCAAAGAATCTAAATTCTATGATGGATCTTTTTTATTTTTAAGTCAACGTTTAAGATCAAAGGAAATTATAGAAGAAATTAAACTAAAATCCAAGGAATACAAGTACTCTGTAAGAACTAAGTCACAGCTAAACGAACACGTCAGTCCCAACACTGAATTTCAGTCATTTTAGAGAGCTGAGAGTCTTGAGAGTTTTTAAAAAGAATCCTAAAAGGTGTCTTTTAAAACTGAAATTAATAGCAACCAACTCCTCCATGATTTTAGGGTGATTGCAATGTTTTTTTACCAGAAATAGTTAAAGTAACAACTGGACACAACTTCACAGCAGGGTTTGGGTTAAAGGAATTTTAAGGATTATCCAGTCCCACTCCCTGCCAGGGACACCTTCCACTGTCCCAGGTTGCTCCAAACCCTGTCCAACCTGGCCTTGGACATTTTCAGGGATGGGAAGTCCTCAACATTCCAAGTAGAATCAATTCAGAATCAATTCAAGTTCAGAATTAATTAAGCACCTTCCTTAAAACGCCAATAAGAAACTCACACTCTTCTTCCAACCACAATAAATTCTATTAAGGACTCCAGTGTAACACTGCAGAATTCTCCTTATCAGAAACCTGGTGAGAAGGAGCTCCCCAGGAACTCCAAGTTGTGTTCCTCCCATGATTTTTTGATGTGAATACATTTCACCAAGTTTATTTTACATGTTCATTAAGCCTAAATAATTAAGAGTGGAAAGGAAAAATAATGAAATCCGAACAAAAGAGACACGGAGGGAACATCCCCTCCCTCCTCTTCCTCCTTCCCCAGTTTCACAGACTGAGCACAACACCACCCCAGGGGCTGGGATGTCCCCAAGGTTAGCCAGAGTGTCCCAGCTATGGAAGGAGCTGGAGTAGCAGCTCAGCCAATCTCCCAGAATTACAGAATCCCAGGATCCCTGGGGCTGGAAAAGCCCTCCCAGCCCATGGAGGCCAAGCTGTGCCCCATGCCCACCTTGTCCCCAGCCCAGAGCACTGAGTGCCACGGCCAGGCCTTGCTGGGACACCTGCAGGGATGGGCACTGCAAAGCTCCCTGGGCAGCCCTGCCAAGGCCTGAGCACCCTTTCCATGGAGAAATTGCTCCTGCTGTCCAAGCCCAGCCTCCCCTGGCCCAGCCTGAGGCCGTTCCCTCTCCTCCTGTCCCTGTTCCCTGCCAGCACAGCCCGACCCCCCCGGCTGTCCCCTCCTGGCAGGAGCTGTGCAGAGCCACAAGGTTCCCCTGAGCCTCCTTTTCTCCAGGCTCAGCCCTTTCCCAGCTCCCTCAGCCGCTCCTGGGGCTCAGCCCCTGCCCAGCTCCCTTCCCTTCCCTGGACACCTCCAGCCCCTCCAGGGCTCTCCTGCAGGAGCACAACTGGAGCCAGCCCTGGAGGGGCTCTCAGTGCCCAGCACAGAGGGACAATCCCTGCCCTGCTCCTGCTGGACACACAATTGCTGACCCAGCCCAGGGCCATTGGCCTCTTGTCCCATCCACACTGCTCTCAGCCATCTCCCCCTTCCAGGAGAGGAATTTTTATGGCTCAGACCTGGCTCTGGACACACAGTTCTTACAGCTCTCCCGCACAGCTTCACTGCTGCCCAAGGACAAGAAGTCACCACAAAGCCAAGCTGAGCACGGTGATAAAACCTTTCCACAGCACCACAACCATCATTTTTCAACCCTCCCACTTTTGCAGAACACAACTTCCCTGGGCTCTGGAGCAGAAGGTTTAAGGTGGAAGTCACAGGGTTTTTACCAAGAGGGAACCTGGGCAATTCCTTGCTCAAATTCTGCCAGATAAATCTTGAGATACACAAAGCTACCTCACAAACAAGGGTCAGGGAAATACTAAAAATCATTGCTGACAAATTAAAGGATCATAAACATCATGAAGTTGAATTACCACTTCCTCCCTCACTCCACCAAAATAAAAGCCCAAAGTACCCAAAAATAAAGCCCAAAGCACCCAAAAAGCAATTCCCTGAGTACAACCTGATCAAAGCAGAGAGACAAGGCCCAGAGGTGAAACCTCCTGCCTTGTTCCCTTTCTCAGAACCAGAACATCTGCAGGGGAACTGGGACAGCCTCATCCCAGAAAGGGAATTCCTGCAGGAAAAGGACTCATTGCCACCCTCTCCATGGGATTTTCCAGACAAATCAATGTTGCTGCAGCACTGAGTGAACCTGCCCAGAACCCACCTGGGCCAGGACCCCACACCCAGAGAAATTCAAATCTCAGCCGTCGGGAAATTGGGGAGGGAGACTTTGCCAACACAAACAGAACCAGCTGGCGACAAAGAGGCTGCTTGAACCTCTTTGAAAATCACTGACCTGGAAAGCTGCTCACTGAATAAACACCTAATAAACTAATTAGGGAACCAGTTAATTAATAGTTAACTCATGAAAACGCTCCCTCCTGGAAATCACAAATCCAAACCAAGTTCGCAGGCCGGAAAATGCTTAGTTTTCTTCCCAAATCCAAAGCCTCCTCTCCAAAAATGTTTCTTATCCACCCCTTGAAGCAGAGAACAGCAAAACCTCCATTTCTCTTTCACATCACAGCAGCAAAAGAATAAAGGAATGATTTTGATAAATTCATTTTCTCTGCAGCTGCAAATGTGGTTTTACAGCCTTGCCACAGTTCTTGCCAACATCCCATCTCCAGAAGAACATGAATCCCTCATTTAGCACCAGGCCTGCCCCTGCTGGACAAGGAAATCGTGATTCCCACTGAATTCCCAGGTTCATCACATCCTTAGGGGGGGACAGGGATGAGAAGGAAGTGGGAGATAAAGCCTTGGGCCCTGCTCACACAACTGTGCTGATGTTTTAACTCCACAATCAGTAAGAAAGTGCTGCTCCCACTCAAGAACTGCTTGAGCAGCAGCTGAACAGGACATTGAAAGATTAAAAAAATTTTAAAAAATTAATAATTTTGCACAATATCCAAGCAGATTCCTCGGCTAAAGGGAGGCTCACTCTTTTTTGTGCCCTGAGCCCAGCCCAGCCCCACCTCCCCACAACAGCAGTGGCCAAACTCTCAGCATTTGGGATCCTGAAGTTCTTCCTGCCCTTTTAAAGAACCCAAGTTTGGTTTTCCCTCGGAACAACCAGGAAAAACGGGAATTATCTTTACCTACAGGGACGCAGTGCTTACTGAAAGTAAAATACTCCAAAATAGCTCCACAAATCTCTGTTCTGGTGGGTTGGTCAGTTTGGTTTTTTTTTTCTCTATTTTTATTGAAACTTTGTACAGAAGTTTGAAACATTTCCATACAATACTTTGAGACAGGACAAAATGCCATGGTAAAGGAATGTAAACTGCAAGAAACACAGTCTGAAGTATCCAAATACTCTCTAATAAGAGTTTTAGTTTGAAGACTAATGCAGGAGGCAAAATAATATGCATACAGTATACAAAGAACAGTATACACAGGGCCAGCAATGCTAACTATGAAAATTTTGCATCAGATTTACTTCAAAGATTGATAGCAATATGATAATTCTATACACTAGACCAAAATTAATTTATCATACATCGTTTCTATGACAAAAAGCTTGTCATTAAGGACAGTAGCAACTTACAATATAATTAAGCTGTATTAATCTCATTAACACTTCTAAATCTATATTCCTACTACAGTAAAGTTGTTTTTTTTTTTTCAGTATATTGTCTTATAAGATCTTAACAGACCTTTAAATAACACTTTACCAAAAGAGACCTGGATCCATTATAGTGATCTTATCTACATGCCCATTTGGCTTATTTCCAAAAAAACAACCAAGGGACAAGGAAAAAGGCAGGTTTCAAATGCTATATGATATCATTTGGTTTTGGTCTGAAATGTATTTTTAGAGAGTTAAAAAAAACCAACAAAAAAAGGCAGTTCGTTAACTGGTATTTTATATAAAATCTGCAGAAAAATACAACAGCAACAAAACCCAAAAATACTTCACAGATATCTAAAAAAACATTTTTCTCAGAGATACAAGGTAAAGCAGCATCACTTTGACACTGTGCTTTAAAAAAGAAGATGATGAATGAAGAGACTGCTCGAGTGAGATTAGAAAATTTTGCTTTCTTCTTGAAGAAGACTACTAACATTTTGCACAGCAACTATTTTTATAACCACCTCATTTTAAAAACGTGTATTCCTAGACACAGAATTGTCATTTCACCGCCAGTTTTGCTCAAAGTGTCTGACTTTACACAGTGGAACTGAGAATGCCAAGTGTCACCAGATGTCACTATACCATGAGTTCAAGATTGGAACAGAAGTGAAGCAAATGCCTTGAAACCAACACCAGGAAAGAAATCAAAGAGAAAGTGTTTTGTAAACAAAACAAAACCACTTTGCAAAAAAAAAAAAAAAAAAAAAAACAAACAAACAAACAAACAAAAAAACCCCAAAAACAAACAAACCAAGAGTTCAGAGATCTCACAGTGAAATCAGAAATTCTAATTATATATGTTTTACATTCTAGGACTACTCTTTACCTTAGGCCAATTAAAGCACATTAAACCATTTAATTATATACAAACATTTTCTTTAAAAAACCAAAAAAAAAAATTAAAACATTGCACAGAAGTCTGCTTTTAACATCACATAACAAGGTTAGTTTTATTTTCAAAACAATTACATTTAAGGGCACAGAACATACAGAATACCAAATTAACAGATGAGTAATTTTGCTTCTCTGTACATGCTAAATCCAAAGATTTCCTCGAGAAAGCTGGAGCTTGGCAACTCCAGCTTCTTCCATGTCTCCTGTTCTCTGAAAGGGAGCAATTCCCAACACCTCCTCTATCTCAGGATTTAAAAAAATAGATATATAAAAAAAATAAAGCTGTTTTAAAGTTGTAAGCATCTTCTAAGTGCTGGCAGAGCTCCCTGGGTGGCTCTGCCCCCTCCACTGTAACCTCGTGGAAATAATTCCTTTTCTCTGCTCGGTTACAGGGCTCATGACTCTCATCAGAAGTCTCATCCTGGCCCTTCTGGGATCAGGGAACACACAAGTGGAGAAATAAAAAATACACAATATACGGAATATAAGGAAGGCCATTTTTATTTCTTACAATCTCGCACCGTTTCCTTTCCCTAAAAGCTAAATAGGAAAAATTATTTTTAAAAAAAACAACAAAAAACCTTTAAACTTTGGCAGAGAATAGCATCAAATCAGTCATAAAAAAAACTTAAATAAGAACAGTCTCCCAAAATGTATTAAACTCTCAAGAAGCCTCTTCTTTTTTATTTTTTTAAATTTTTTTTCTTTTTTTTTTTTTTCTCTCCTTTTTTTTTCTTTTTTAAATAAAAGGCTTCTACCATTTCCAGGAGCAAAATTCAAATACCTTACCAGAAAAATAAGTTACGGGAAATAACAAGAAGGAAAAAAAAAAAAAGCTCTCATTCCAAACTCAGTTTTCCAAGACTTGTCATCCTAAGCTCAAGGCAATAATAAATAAACCCATTGCTGCAAGACAGAAGCACAACCAGCCCTGCCCAGGGGGAGGAGGCCAGGCAACAAAATTCATGGAGCTGATTGTCCATCCTGGGAAACACTCTGTGGTTCTGCTGGACCAAAAAATCGGTGTTTAACCCCAAATTCGTCAACCTCTTCCCCCCTCAGCAAAGGCTTGTTTACGCTATAAAAAAATCCCTTCTCCTACACAAGGTCCTTCTCGGCAGCAGGCAGAGCTTGCTTGGAACCTTAGGAATATCTCTATGGAATAATAAAGGCCTTTTATTAAGTGGTTTTATGCAGCAAAGAACATCAGCAACTTTCAGGACCTCTAGGACAGAACGGTGTTGAAGAGGAAAACACCTCGGAAACACCTGAAGAGAGAAAGCACTGCAGAAAGAATTGGCTTGAAAGCTTCACAACACCAGGTCCGAAGATGGGCTGGGGAGGCAGATTAATAATTAGTGATGATCCTGCCTGCCAATCAGCAGGGTGATTAATGTGGCAGCTCGTTAGTGTAGAAAAAGAAGAATAAATGAAGTGGGAGATGGAGCCTCTCGGGCTCCACAGTGCATTTGTGAAGGACTCGAGTCCCTTCCACAGCCAAGGATATTTCCCCACGGATCTGACCGAGCAGGACACCCGAGTCCTGCCCATTAACCCTTTCGAGTGTCCTCTCGAGGGGCAGAGGGATGCGGCAGGGAGAGCCGTGGGAAGCGCCGGAGCACCTCCTCCAGCCGTGCCTTCAGCTGCCCACCCGCGTAAGGCACCCTGGGGACAGCGCAGGGCGGGGGCGATGGCGCCAAGCCAAAGGGTCCCTGAGCTGACCTGGCGTCCCAGGTGGTGGCAAAGCGCTGACATCGAGGGCAAGGAGGAGCAGCCTGGAGAGTCCCAGTGCCAGCCGCTGCTCCAGAGTCGTGCCGTGTTCCAAAGGGACACTGGTCCCCTTCCCTGGGCCAAATCAGGCGTGTGAGCCACATCCCAGCCTCCTGAAGAAGGCATTGTTGGACTGAGACTTCTCTTTACCCTCCACAAGTTGTTGTTTTTCATCCCACTACGATCAAATGTTGCCCTAAATTATTTTATCCTGTAGGGAAACAATTCCCTACGTTTTACACCAAACCATCCTTCACAGCTCAGCCCACTAACGAAATAACTTGAGATGCCATTATTTCACAGAGGATTGAAAATATTTTTCCAAACCCAGCTGGCCACACAAATCCTAAGAAAATGTGTCCTATCACATTGGTAGCAACATCAACACCAGGTATGGTGACTCCTCTTCTACAAATACTGCAACAACACTCCAAGTTTTCCACTTGGGAGTAGTTCTACTTCCCAGCAGCAACAACTAAACCAAGTGGAGGAAAGTGGGGCAGCTCAGCCTCTGGTCAAAGTTGTGGAATGAATGAGATTCTATTGATATAAAAACACCACCAAAACAAGAAAAAACACCCCCAAAACAGAAGTGAATCCTTTTATCTGAAAGTGTGAATTATCTACTAAAAGCCACGTGGATGGCACCACTGGAAAAACAAACTTTCTCCAGCAGTTAAAGGCAGGATTGACCCAAATTTCAACCCTAAAAAATGGTTTTACCCACAGGAATTGGTTTGTGTTTTATGCCAAGGAGTGTGGCTGGACCCCTGAAGTGGTTCTGGTGAACACTCACAATGGTCCCTCAGCCCGATTTTGGCCCAGCCAGCTCCTGCTCTGCTCAGATGAGCTCAGGAGCAAAGACAAGCGGAGGAATTATTTCCGTGGAAAGCCTGGATATGACAGCTCTGTCCTGAAGAGGGAAGGAGCTAATCCTGGAAGTGCAGCCACGCTGGGCTCTGCTCCCAGAACCAGCAGGACCTGGGCAGGATGAGAGCACCAACCTCCTGCACGCACGTCCTGCACACCTGGGAATGGCTCATCCCTGCCTGGGCATCATCCCTCAGGAGAAAAGCTCCCCAGCACCTGGAGACCTACAAATAGCTGTGAGTGCCTGGGAGGAATTAACTGGTTTGGAAAAATCCCGAGGCCAGGACAGACCTCGATTGGCGACACAGATTGTGGCTGCACGCGCTCTGTCTCCTGCCGCTGAACCCCGCGGGATCGCTGAGGAGGGAGGGGATTTCTTCACGGGATGGTCACTCGTGGGAAGGGGTCACACAGGGAGGTGCCCATCCCTGGGGTGGCCAAGGAATGTGGCACTCTGGGCTGGTGACAGGGTGGAGATTGGGCACAGGCTGAGCTCAGTGACCTGGGAGGGCTTTTCCAAGCCCAGGATTCTGGGATTCCTCAAAAAAACAAAAAGAAGGTTTGACAAGGCGAAAGGGGAAGCGGGAGAAGACATGAGGCAAAAGGGCTCTGGCAAACAAGGAGCACTTTCACCTCTCTCCCCCATCTCCCCTTCCTTGCCTCCCCAGCTGCTGTTCTCCCCCTGCAGCATCAGCACGGCAGAGATTCCTCCCAGACACACAGAGGAAAACTCCTCTGCAGGGTGAGAAAGTTTTTCAGGACATGCAAAGCCTCACAGTTCTCTTTTTCCCGTGTGCTAGAACCTACAAAGAAGGTTTTTCCCTAAAAAGAGGCTACTCCTAACTATGTCCTAAGGGTTTGGAGGCTGGAGAGGCTGAATGAATCTTTATGGCCATTTACTGAAACTCAAGAAGTTCCACCCAAACCTGAGGAAAAAAATTCGTCCCAGGGAGGTGGCAGAGCCCTGGAACAGCTGCCCAGGGAGGCGCTCCCTTTCCAGAGATAACCCAAACCCACCCTAAAAATTCTGGGATTCTTCATTTTCAACATAATACAAACCCTACAGGAAGAGTATTCCTTTTTCCTCCTCCTCCACTGACAGTTTGTCATCTCCAGGCTTATTTTTGCTGTAGTTTTGGTTTTTTCTCTTTTTTTTTGAAATACAGCAACTTTTCAGTCATGTAATTTACAGTGGATAAAAATCAAAAGACAAAAATTTCCTTACAAAAAACTAAAAAACGCAGAAAGCTGCTAAGAGCTATCATGTTTTAAGTGCTATAAAATGAGACAAAACAGCTTCCTGTTGTTGCCAGAAGAGAAATGAGAAACTGAAAAGAAAAAAAATAGCAGTGAGTGCAATTAAAAAGTGCTAAGTTGGCTAAGGTAATACAATTATTTTATAAATGTGCATCACAGCTCTGCATTTAAAAATCTTTTGGCCCAGCTTTAATCACTCCGATTTCACACACTGGTAACTGATTACCTGTTATCTTCACTTAATGCTGACTGAGCTGTAACTGCCTGACTTCAAACACAGCCACCTGCCTGCCTTTGGTATATTTATACACAGAAAAACAAAAGGTTAGTGCTGCAAATGGAAAAAAAAAACCAACAACACAAAAGGGAAAAAAGAAAAAGCCACCACAGGACAGGTTCTGCTCTCAGCAGAGGGAGGACAACACATCTCAAATGGTCTCGAAATAGGCTAAAGCTGAGTTGATCTTACAATTATAGCGTAAACAATGCCAGGGTTGTGGTTATGTTGTTTGAAAAGAAAAAAAGAAAAACCAAAAATCTCCAGAGACCTGTATCAACTTCTGTATGTTTAAGCCATACCCTTAAAAGTTCACTATTCACTCACAAAGAGAAGTAGACAAACATGAAGATTCCAAGAGAACAGACACAGATCAGTCCAGCATTTAGTAATAGTTTAACTTTTGGAGTCTCTTCCAGCATTTGTAAACAAACAGTCTCCTCCTCGACCTCCCGAACCACTCTCTTGTTTATGTTTTTACTTTTCAAGCCACAGAACCAATCTATGAATTTCAAATGTCTCTCCCTGTCCTCAGTCTCCTCCTCCTCCTCCTCCTCCTCCTGCTTTTTCTCCCCCATCAGGGCCGCCTGTCCGTTGGAATAACAATCCACGGGCGTCTCCACCTCGGAGTGGCTCACCGAGATCACCGGGTTGCTGTCATCCCTGGACGTCACCAGGAGGTTGATGTCCTCCGGCTTCACGTTTTTAACGCTCTCCTCCGACTTCCCGTTGGGAATGACGTGGTTGGCGTTCTCGTTGCACTTGAGGACGCTCTTCTCCTGCTCCTGGTACAGCTCCTCCTTGGCGGCACTCTCCGACGCTCTCCGCTTCATCAGGGCCCAGAAGGTGGTGGTCCGCACCTGCTCCTTGGCGGGCGGGGGCGTGAGCAGGCTCACCACGACCGTCACGATCCCGGTGATCCAGAAGAGCGCCGTGGCCACGTACATGTAGTGGATGTCCTTGATGAAGCCGGGCCTGGTGTCCGGCTTGTCGCACTCGGGAGCGCGGTAGAAGAAGGCCAGGATGAGGCGGAGGGAGCCCAGGACAAACCCGGCCATGCCGCCGTAGAAAGCTCCCTGCTCGTTGCAACGCTTCCAAAAGATGGCCATGAGGAACAGGGCGGCCACCGGCGGGGTCAGGTAGTCCGCGACCTCCTGGATGTAGAGGTACATCTGCCCGCCCTGCATCTCCACGATGATGGGCACCCACGCGATGCTGATCACCACCATGAAGGCCACGAAGACCCTGCCCACGACCATGAGCTCGCGGGAGGTCGCGCTCTTGCGGACGAGTTTGTAGATGTCGAGCGTGAAGATGGTGCTGGCGCTGTTGAAGATGGAGTCCAGGTCGCTCATGAGGGCGGCGATCATGACGGCCATCATGAGCCCGCGCAGCCCCACGGGCACCAGCCTCATCACCAGGCGCGGGTAGGCGATGTTGGAGCAGCCGGCCCTGCTCCCGCACACCTGGAAGCAGTGCTCGGGGTTGATGCAGGCGATGTCATCCACGAACAGGATGCGGGAGATCATCCCCGGCACCACGATGATGAACATGGGCAGCAGCTTCAAGAAGCCGGCCATGAGGGTGGAGCCTTTGGCGTGAACGATGTTTTTGGCGGCCAGAACTCTCTGCACTATGACTTGGTCGGCGCACCAGTACCACACCGAGGCCGGGGTCTGTCCCAGCAGAAAGCCGGGCCAGGGAATGTCTTCGTCCGTCGGCTCGCGCAACATTTTAAGAGAGTCGGGCTTTGGGTTGACGTTGCAGGAGTTGGTGTTGGAGATGTTGTAGGTTAGGAGGATGGAGGTGATATTTGGTGTGGCCAACATGTACCTCCTTTTCACTTCTTCGAAGCCACCGACCTTCATGAGGCTTATGACCATGAGTGACAGGGCCCCGATGATCATAAGCAGGGCTTGCAGGGTGTCCGTGTAGATGACGGCCACCAGCCCTCCGGTGACAGTCAGCAGCGCTGTCATTCCGATCAGCAGGATCACCGACAGGTAGAGGTTCCACCCTAGGGACTCTTGGATAAAAAGCGCCCCTGAATACAAGTCAACCGAGAGTTTGGTGAAGATATAAAGAATTAGAGACAACGCTGCAAAATAGACTTGAATCCTATGCCCTCCGAACCGCTTGGACAAGTATTCGGGCATGGTGTACACTCGCGACCGGATGTAGACTGGCACGAAGACCCATCCCAAAAGCTGCAAAAGCATTAAGGCGTTGAACTCCCACGCACCTACGGCGAATCCGCTCGCTGCTCCAGATCCTGCGAGCCCAATGAAATGTTCACTTCCAATATTGCTCACAAACAACGAGGCCCCGATAGCTACCCAGGTCATAGAACGCCCTGCCAAAAAGTAGCCACTCACGGTGCTCCGATTGCTTTTCCACATGGCAAAGAAACCTATGCACATTACAAGCACGAAGTACAGGGCCACAATGGCAATGTCTGCTGGCTCCAAAGAAGCCCTCATTTTGTAACCAAAAAGCCTTCGCTGACGTCCACTTCTCGCCCCCCAGCCAACGTCTCTTAAGCACCACGTGAACCAGTTTTAACCAAAATCAACACAGCGGGTCAAATTCTTTGTCCCTTGGTTTGCTGTCCTGATGCTGGTGGCAGTGGTACATTTACTTTTCTCCGCTTCTCAAATTTGGGAACTTAGCACGCACTTTTAATCCACATTCCACAAGAGCATCAGCCTTAACTCAGTTGATGTAGGAGAAATTCTTAGTTGCAGCTAAGTTTAGTGAGGCCTACTGTACCAACCCTGCAAGGCAGCAAAGACAAAAGACAAAGATTGAATTAGAGAGGAATTTCATGAAGTAATGAGAAAAAATTTGAAGTGTAGTAAAACAAATCACTGAACACCACAGATTTTTCCCCCTTTATATTTCCTGCAATCCATAACAGACATCATTAAATATTTGTAGGGCTAAGTGGTAAAAGCCTTTTACAAGTCAACTTCAATGGTTACAGGTACCTTCAGAGACGCAGCAATTCGGGAGGATTGAGTGACCCAAATTCCCCAGAACAAGGCAAGCAACAAAAATATATTTCCTTTTTTTTTTTTACTCCGGTGTCTCACAAGTCTCCTTCTCAAACTGCTAACCAGGTCTTCCTCTTTTCAAGCAATCTTTGGAAAATAAAATTAAAGTAACTCAAATAACAACAGCTACGGAGCCCAAACCTGGCTCAGCATTTCCTGCACTGCACCCCCCAAATCCTGGGAGATCCTGGCACCACAGGAATGCACTTGAGACAGCAGCTGGCTGCTAAAAACAAAAAAAATCAAAGTGAGATCACAGCGCTGTCAAAAAACAACATCCATTTCAAATGAGCTGGAGAATCAAGGTTATTCGCAGGTTTTGAGGTGAGTTTGCTCCTGTCTGGGGTACAGATAACCACAGGGTTATTTTTCACTTGGAAAGCTCTCCATACACATCCCAAGTGATCCAAGGGGAGAAAACATCCCATTCAAGCAAGTGACAGAAGCAAAACACCACCTGACATCCCATTTTAGGGCCAGTGCCTCTGAAAACCCACGCCTGGGATTTTGTGGGAGCACCAGAGACACAGGAGGGAATGCTGCGTGGATTCTGGCAGCAGTCACAGCTGGGAGGATGCAAGGAAGGGCCATTCCCAGCATCCATTCCCATCCCAGCATGGAGAGGTGGAAGGCAAAGCATCCCCTGCCAATCTCTTCCCAAATTCCCAATCCACCTGACAGTCTCCCAAAGCATGTCAGGAAACGAAACTCATTTTGGCAAGGAGGATTGAAGCCCTGGAGGGAAGGGGACAACGAAGACTTGGTGGCAGAGAGGTGGCAGAGGAAGGGGCACTGAAGAGCTGCACAGGGCTCCCACCTCCCTCAGGGATTTGGGATGTGCTCCTGTCTCCTTTTCATGCCTTGGGAGGTATCACAAAATCATGGAATGGTTTGGGATGGAGGGAGCGTAAAGCCCATCCAGTGCCACCCCTGCCATGGCAGGGACACCTCCCACTGTCCCAGGCTGCTCCAACCCCAATGTCCAGCCTGGCCTTGGACACTGCCAGGGATCCAGGGGCAGCCACAGCTGCTCTGGCCACCCTGGGCCCTCTATTTACCTCTATGAACCCAAAAGCTTTTCAGGGGTTTAGAGACAGCTGACACAGGATTCTTGTATTTTCTACACCCAATGGCCATGGCAAGGGAAAACCAAAACAAAGAACAGGTTTAGTCTAAACATCAGCAGTAGTAATAATGAGATTACTACCTTCAGTGGTAATAACGAGATTATTGCAGGAGGGGAGGAACAGGGTCTGACTCCACTCCCCTTTCCCACTCACTGGTAAAGGCACAAAAAACCAGCACTGGGTCTTTGTTCTGACCGTAAAGTCTCACAAGTCCTACAAGCATCAGCTCCAGGCATCCTCTTCCAGTTCATTCTCTGGCACGAGGCTGAAGCTCCCATTTCCCCATTAATTAATGATTAATACAAACAGCCTGATAACATATTCTAATATTTGGTTGGTTTCTTATTTAGCATCCCTGTCATATATTGGGTTTGTTTAAAGGGTCAATAAAACCATTTCAAATTCCAAGAGAGTTAAGGTTGCAAATGCACACATGTTGTGTTGAAGGCAGCAATGGTGCTGAGGTAAAAACGTGCAACTCCTCATAGATTTTAAAAATAGCCCCCAGCAAACCACAATTTCAACCTTAAGGAGAAATCCACCATCGTGTCATTTGTATGATCCAGCTGTTTTTCAGGAGAATAATAAAAATAAAAATAATAAGGGTTCCCCCCAGCACCACAAACCCACTTGAGAATAGAGATATTCCTTCTGCTGGAATTACAGCCAATAATGAGAGACTAAGGAGACAAGGCACAAAACGGACTGATTACAGCACTGGGCTAAATTTATCATTCCTCAGAAGCCTCAAACCACAGATGTATTTTCAATTCTTCCACAGAAGAATTCACATTTCTCCCCACCCGCAAATACAGGAGTAGTTAAATGGTCTAATAGCTTAATCCAACCCAAAATTATAAACACTTCACATCAGATGACGCAATCAGAGCCAAGTTTAATGGACTATTCTTAGTTTTAAGCACTTTGGAGCAACACTTTAATAGTGTTGTGTCTTTTGCTATATTCAGCTAAATTTTCAACTACGTTATGTTTATACCAAAACTATAAATATTTGAAGGAAAAGGGAAGAAGAGATTTTACTCAGACATGATAAAAAGAAGAAAAACTACTATACAGAAAACCAGAAGAACACCGAGACAAAGAAATGGTAATAATTGATAATTTCCTTCTCTGCTGGCCTTCTCATTACTGAAAAATATTTGATTTCCACTTCAGCTCACCCCCCACCATCTTCCCTGTAACAGGTTCATCACTGACCTTTCAAAAGTATCCTACGGAGTAATATGGAGAAATCACAAAAATGTTTGATAATAATGTTTGGCAGCAGAAGCATTCAGTTCTATAGACAGGATGTTAACAGGGAAGCTGTGGCTGCCCCTGGCTCCCTGGGCAGGTCTTGGAGCAACCTGGGATAACAAAAGTGGGACTGGATGGGCTTGAAGGTCCCTGGGAATCCAAACCTTCTGTAATTCCAGCATCCAAACTCTCTGACAAGTGGGTCACTATTAGATGCAGCTGCCCTCAAATAAATTGTGACATTCTTCAGTTAAGTCACTCCAGCTCCGAGGGGCTCACTCCAACCAAAATAAACAACATGTGAAGTTCCTGGAGCGTTTTCCATAGGAAGACACAGCCAGACCATGCACCTGAAATAATCAAATTCCAGAGAGCTGAACCCTGCCCTTTTGTCACCAACACCTGAGTTTTGTCCGGCTCACTTTGCCTGAGCTGGAAGGTGGAAAGTTTTCAGCAGCCACCACAAATTTGCTGCACTGTCACTAAATTACAGCGTTGAAGTAGCTTCTTGTACCAGTTTCTTAGACCTAATTCCAAAATAACCCTGGAACTTTTCTTCATTAGGAAAATGAGACTCGTCCCTCTGAACTTTCAGCAAGTTCTGACCTCAAGTCTTACAAAGGACTTTTCAGATGCCCCATGTGAGTTTAATCCTGAGTTATTAGAACAGTGAACATTATGGCACTGACAGGGGGGAAAAAAAAGACAGAAAGACAGTGCTGCTGCCAAGGACCGGGAATTTTCTTCCCTGAGGCTGTTTTCTGGCTGGATCATATCAAAGACACAAAACAATGTGCTCCCCTCTTGTCTGGAGATAGAGGCTGCAGCTCTGGTGAAACAATGCATATGTCTCTCCAACACCCAGCCTGCTCCTTAAGGGGAAAAAAAAAACCCAAGCAAGTCCCTGAAGAGAGATTTCATAATGTGAAGCAGACCCAGGGTGGGATTTTGAGGAGAAATTTGTACGATTGTTCTAAAGGAAAACTTTCTCCACAGTGCTTTTCTAATAAAGCGGGTGTTTAAAACATGCCAGAATCCAACTGCTCCAGCCCTGGAGCCACTATTTGTTCTCAGCTCCGTCGGCTTTTCGGCAGATGGAAGTTTCTGAGCCAACTTCCCTTTTCTCCTCACTAATTCCAGTGTTTTAAGGGTTAATTCGGGGATGCAGATGCCCCCCTATCCCACAGCAGTATCCACTGCTACCACTGTTAGCAAATTAAGGACTTTATTCACAGATTTCCAAGTAGCTTTGAGAGTCTCTCTTGGAAACATTTTCCCTCTCCACCTTCAAGCTGTATTTTAACTCAGACCTGTAGCATTTACCTACTGAACAACTCTGCTGTGTGGAAGAAATCTGTCCAGATTGTCAGGATCATGGCAAATATTAACTCTGTGCCACAGAAAAATTAATAAACAACAGAAGTCTCGTGCCTTGAGCAGGGTCTGTATAATACTCAGACCCCTCAGTGTGTTTTTCAGACTCCTCACACTCCTGCAGGGAGTTCCTACCTGTCCACTGCTCCACAATAAACACAGGGCAGCCTCAGCAAAAAAAAAATCTCAGGGGGGGAAAAAAAAAAAAAAAGAAAAAAAAAAAAAAAAAAAAAAAAAAAAAAAAAAAAAAAAAGAGGAAAAGCTTCGTTCCATTTACTGCAGCACTCCAGAACACAAAAAAGGAGCACTGAAGCTCTTCATGGAGTAAGTGATACATAAATTATGTAGCACATGCCCTTGAGGAAGCAGGGGCTATCCTTGGCTATCCTTGGCAGCTGCTCAGCAGAGCCCTCAGCATCCAGGGCAGCAGTTCCAGGCTTTTCCCTGAAACCAGGAGCTGGGGCAGAGGAACATGCCAGGAACCCCCTGGGACAGACAGGAGAGGCAGAGGCTGACTGGAGCATCCAATAAATAGCTTGGGCTTCTGGGGATGCCAGGCAGAGCTGAACTCTGAGGCTGCAGCAGCACAGGGCCACATTTCCAAGTCACCTGAGCCAACCTGACTGAACCTCACACCCTGCGTGGTCACCACATCAACCTCCTGCTGACCTGGAGAGCATAGGAGCCAACTCCATAAATCATCACCACCATGAAAATCCAGTTGGAGGTGCAAGGATCGAGTCACTCAAAGGAGTTGTCATGAACACGTAATGAACTTTTCTTTTGGTCAGGAATCACTCCAGCTCTGGTCTTCATTTTACTGCAGCATCAGAAAAAAGCAGCTTGTTCCACCAGAAATTCTTCTTGATTCTTTTCTACACAACTGCTGAGGGAGACATGAGAGAAATAAGTAACCCCAGAGCAAAAAACCCAGAGAACTCACTGCATTTGCCAGTCAGAAATGGGATGTACAGTGGACAATTACAGAGCAGGAACTGGAGTGATGCAAGGCCAACTGCAGCTCAAGGGCACTGGGACTGACACTCTTAGAATGGGACATCATTTAGCTGTCATTTTGGGTTTTTTTTAACCATTTTCCCCCCTCACCCCAAGCAAACACCTATTCCTGTGTCCCACCAAGTCACTAATGAAGGAGGGGGGAGAAGGCAGAGCAAGGACACTCCAGCAGTCTGTGAGCACAAGAGAAGCTCCAGCCTCGCAAAGAAGGAAAAGATGGATTTTTTTTGTATCTGCATCACCCTCCCCAAGCCACTTCATGCCACTGCCTGTGACATTCACACTTGGCTGGTTCCCTTTGCCAAGAGCCAGTCCCCAGCACTCTGCCAGGAACAAGGAACTGATTTGCTTCTTCCCAAAACTCCAAACACCTACGGGGGAAGGGGGGTAAGCTGGGGACAGAAGGAAGGAGATACAAAGTCCCTTTTTATCTGTTAAAATACAGAGATACCAGTTAGAATTTCTGTCTTCTCCAGGCCTACCTAGACATGATGTAGCATCTCACCCAGGTCTTGACATTAATCCATCACTTGGCAATTTAAAGAAAATAAGGAGTTAATAACTTCCTTTTCCCCTTGTCAGCCCAAAGAATTGGCTTATGTTTCCATGGGTGACAAATGTTATCTGCAGGAATTTCTCCATGGAAAGGAACTGGCAGGGGCTGCCCAGAGAGGTTTGGAGTGCCCAAGGAAGGCCTGGCCGGGGCACTCAGTGCTCTGGGCAGGAGACAAGGTGGGCATGGGGCACAGCTTGGCCTCCATGGGCTGGGAGGGCTTTTCCAGCCTTAATGAGTGTGGAATTCTGTGAAAGGAGCACAAACTGCTGAGGAACTCAGCCACTCTTCCCTGGGAAATCAGCAGAAGCCTTCGTGCCTGTGCTGTGGCTCCAGCAGGGCCCTCCGGAGCTCCGTTTGTCACCACAAACCCCAGCCCCAGCCAGGAAACCACGGAGAGGTGACCTTCCCCCCCCCCCAGAGGACACAGTTCTTTTCCACAGGAACTGAAAGCAAAAGGGGCACAGACAGCCTGGCAGCCATGTGGTCAGCAGCAGAATCAAGAGGAGGCAATCACGAGAAGGCAAACAGCCAAAGCCAGGCATTTTCAGGGAAGTGGGAAGGGGCTGGCAGAAACTGGAAGGTTCTGGCATCACACAGCACCAGGCAGGATTTCCCAAGCAGGTCACACTGCCCCGAAAGGTACAGAGGGACACTGAGCCCCAGGCCTCAGATCATCCCTTCTTCTGGCAACTCAAAACCCAGAAAGAAGCACAAACATTTCACTGCCACTGGCAGCAATGAAGGAGATGGAGCACTTGGTCACCAGAGCAGCAAGAGAATGGGCAAAACAAACCTAAACAGCCAAGAATTTGATTTCAGGAGTGGATTTGGGACCACTCAGGTTCTGTGGACAAAGTTTTCACCTTATTAGAAGCAAACATCAGAAGTGCTCCAAAATCTCTGCCACTGCTGAAGATGCCCCTTAAGCTCAGCTGGAGGTTCGAAGATGTGATCCAGCTGGTGGTTATCACCAGGCAGCAGGAACTGGATAATCCCAGCCTAAAAAATGTGCTGGTTCATCCCATTCGAGGAGGATTTTGGCTGGGAGGGTGCAGAAGTTACTTGGGAAATGAGAAAGAAGCAGTGGCAGTGGCAGTCCCCATGAAACTGGGCAAAATACCAGGAGGAAATGCTTCTGCAAATTTCTAGGAAGAACTAAAAGAAAAAATAAAACCAGACTCATTAAGCTTCTTTAGGACTTCCCCAAATTCCCATCACATTTATGGCTAGCCACAATCTTTGGAAGAATATAAAGCATCACAAGGATTATTGAAAGGTAGACAGAAATTCAGGATCAAAGATAATTCAAGAATTTGAGGGCCTCCAAGCTGCCCAGTCAGCTGGGTGCTATTGCTAGACTTCTGATCCTTCTTGGAGATTTCAAGGCACCAAAACAAGGGTTAAAAAAAGTTCTGTTGGTTATAAAACAACTAGTTATATTCTACATCAGGCTTTGTAATTATCTGTATTAAAAGCCACCAAATATTGATTTATTTTTCTAAAACACCAACTCCATTGAACACGTTTCCTCCCTGTATCCACGCTCTGAGTGGACTTGGCTTTTCATTATTCCTTAGCTATCTGCAGAACTGAACACAAGGATTGGCTTGCAGGTGGACAAACCAGGACTGAAAAGCAGCAGAACAGTTCTAGTGCAGTTCCTCAATCCTATTTCTCGGGTTTATGACTCCCCTTTACACCATCCACTTCCTTCCTGCCCTTCTCACCAGGGTGCTGAATTTTCTGTAGAATCTCATTTTTAACACCAATATTGCACCAGTGCTGCCACAGGACAGGTCCCTCACATCTTGCTGTACTCCCACATATTTACTTCCCATCTTTCCTGTTCCACTTCTCCATAATCAGTTTTATTTTGCATCTCTCTCTCTGTGGTTTTATTTTTCCCTCCTTTCACCTTTTTATCAGCTCCTCAGTGCACACTGAGGATATTCCTGCTGCTCCACTGGGCAGGATTTTTTCTGTGGAATAACCTGGTGCCCAGAGGTTCCTGCTGCCATCAGGAAAGGGACACAGAGGGTGGGATTTGAAGCTCCATCAAGCAGCTGCTTCCACACAAACAGCTCTTCCATCATCCCAGATTTGCACCTGGGGAGATGTGGGTGCCTGTGACTCCAGGAATTATCAGCCTGCCATGGATGGAGCCTGGCAAATCATAGAATCATGGAACGGTTTGGGTTGAAGGGACCTTAAAGCCCATCCAGTGCCACCCCTGCCATGGGCAGGGACACCTCCCACTGTCCCAGGCTCCTCCAACCTGACTGTGGACACTTCCAGGGATGGGGTAGCCACAGCTTCTCTGGGCAAAGACCAAAAAAAAAAAAAAAAATGCGAAGATAAATTACTTGAGCAAAAACTTAACAACTACCAAAGCCATTTCGGTGTGGCAATTATGGTTCTGGGATAAGGGAACTGGAGAAATCAGCTCCTGAAAGAGCACCCAGAGAAAACCAGAACTTCCATCATTACAAAGTATGGAATGTATGAATATTAAGAGCCAGAAAACACAAACACACATGAGCAGAACGAGCAGCTTTTTCTCACAGCTAGAATGGAAAGCTTTTCCAGGAGTCAGTCACGTCTGAGGGGTTTCCAACAATGGAGAGCAATAATGCTCTTTTTGCACAACAGGTTCTCCTGCCTTCTCTTCCAAGAGTTAAGGGACAGAATCTGCTCCATGCTGAAGTTTATCCACAGCTCCCTGTTCACAGACCCAGGAACACAGCAGGAACAAAACCCAACCAGGAGCAAAGAGCTCATTGAGGAGGTACCGGGGACAGCCCAGAGAAGTTGTATCTCAAAGGTTAACCCCCACTGCTGCCCCTAAAGAGAGACTGGCCAAATCCCACTGAAATCCCACCAGAGGCCTGCAATAAACTGAAATTATTTTGTAGAAGAGAATAATTCTCTATGTCCCTTCAGCCCCTGGCACATATCCCACACTTGGCAAAAATTCAGGCTCCTCCAAGACAGAGAACGGCAAATATCAGGGAAGAGGGTATCATTCCCAAATGCTGCCTGCACCACAGGCATCAAAATCCAGTTCTTCTTATGGAATGCTCAAGGCAGAAAACAAAAGGTGACTCCTTCAGGAGAGTCACCACTGGATGTTGTTGTTTTCTGATCGTGTCTTTTAGTTCCAAGGCTTTGGTCTCGTTCCCAGCACCACCCCCGACTCCAGGATCCCTCCCTGCTACAGCCTACTAAAAATGCCAGTGGGAGCAGAGGAAAAAACTTCTGTGTAATTTTAACCTGCACCGTTGGGAAGAGAGGTGGGGAAGATGCACAGGTCCACTGGAAGAACAGGTGGTTCACCAGAAAGGAAAGAAAATAAAATAAACCCAGTATCTTCCTGCTTCCTTCTCCCCCCTCCTTCCTGGCAACTGAGCCATCAAAAGCCCAGTTGCTGCAGCTGCCTACACAGCAATTAAGTGGAATAGTCAAGATGTCAAGCAACACTACTGCCCATTTACTTTGGCTTTCCCAAAATAGCCAACAATCTCCACACAGCAGGTAGGGAATTTTGGAAACACGGCAACCCACTCCAAAAGCAACAAACAGCTGCTGAAGGCAAGTTGTGTTGTGAGAACACGGCTGTAGAAATGAGAGCCCACATTCACTGCAGGATGATTATTATTATTATTTGGAGGTGTCCAAGGCCAGGCTTGGAGCAGCCTGGGGTGGTGGAAGGTGTCCCTGCCCATGGCAAGGGGTGGAACAAGGGGATTTTTAAGGCCCCTTCCTTATTTACAGGAATGGATGGATGGGTGTCCTAGTCCAGGTATTTGCTGAAAAAAAGGTAATTAGGTTTTAGATTATGACAGTGCATTTCACCTTTGTTACAGGCGAAGTGAGGGAGATGAGGACACTGCTAATAAAATATTGATAAACTTCCTCATTTTTAGTGAAATACTCCGAGGTATTTGCAAAGTGCCCATTCAGTTGCAGTCACAAAGCAGTGCCACTGAGGACAAGTGTCCCTGCGCTCTGCTCTAGGTGACAAGGTGGGGATCAGTCAAAGGTTGGACTCAATCCTGGAGGTCTTTTCCAAGCTCAAGGGCTGCGGGATTCCCACACTGTGCCCAGTGCCCTCGGAGGTCTGGCATTGCCACCCCATGGTCACTCTGCACAGTGTCCTCGGAGCAGCACGAAGCCATTTCCAGCTCTTCTTCCTTCCCTTTCCCTGGGCTCCCAGGGAGTTCCAGCGGGCAGGGGAAGCCTCCCTGCAGAGCTCCCCTCTCCCAGCCAGTGAGAATTCTGTGCATTCACTCCTGTGGATGCACCGCCCTTTCCTGCTGAAGGTGCTGCCCTGCCACAATCCCCCCATCAGAGCCAAAGAGGACTCTCCTGAGAGAAAATCAGCAATCATTAGAAATTCAGCTTTTGTTACCAACAGGCAATTCAGGCCATGGACAGCTGTGCCTTCATTTTGCACCTTGACCTGCAGCACAGCTACAGGGCTTGGCTGGGGCTGCTGAGGACAGGTAACATTCTGTTTGCAAACACCTGGACACTGCTGATAAGAAATCTGCCACCAAACTCCCCCAGCTCCCCTCAGGATTTGTTCTTTCCATGCTGCAGTGTGGAAAACAACACATGTGGGCAAAATGCATCATTTCACTTCACTGAGCTCACGCCTTTCTTTGGGCAAAACATCTCCTCCAGAAACTCACACACAGCAACACAAGCCCTCACCCTCCAAATACACCACAGAGTAGTGGGGGTTATTTATTTTGGGGGTGCTTTTATTATTGTTTTCCTAAGAGTCACTAACTAGGGTCTCAGCCAATGAAAGACTGTGTATATATATACAGTATATAAAATATCCTGTGTTTTAATATATAAAACTACAGTGTTTTAGTCCAAGTCCATTACCTCTCACAAATCAGGACATGGAAGGGCTGCTCAGCTTTAACTTCAGAATAAAATCTTGACTTTTTGTGGAAAGTGCATGCAGACAGTCAGTGACAAAGGCTGGAAAGTGAAACCAGTGCAAAGCGAAAGTTTTCCCTCATGCCCTCACCATTCCCAAAGCTCTTGGGGTTGCATTTTTAAGGCACAAAAGGAGAGCTGAAGAGGCTCTGGAGCCTGCCAAGCCTGAGGAGAGCATCAGGCAGGATGGATGGGATGGGATGCCCTCCCAACAGACTCCAAACAGAAGCCACACACAGGGAAAGAACGGGAAAGGATCCCCGACTTGGACACGAGCAGGACTAGGGAGCAACAGGGTTCAAAGTAACAAGAACAAACTAGAGGGACTTATTCTGCCTGGATCTCTGAGAATGCCAAGGGAACTATTAAAAGAACAGTTGTGGGTGGGGAAAACCCCACAGAAGCACCAAGTTTGCCTCTGAGAGAGGCAGGAAAGTCTTCCAGGCTGAGGTTCACACCAAGCTGCCAGAGAGCGCCGAGAAGTTCAGGACAAGCCCTAAAGCACAGGGAAGCCAAGGGACAAGGGTTTGCTTTTTTTTGGAGGGCAGGGGAGCTGCCACAGGTGAGGAAAGACATCACAGACACCAAGAGAAGAGTCAGCACTTGCTCAGACAGTACCAGGACACGCAGCCACCACAAAGGGACCGACAGGGCAGGACAGGGAACACCTGCCCAGGTGCTTTCATTTATTCCTCTCCTGTGTGTGATCTCCCCAGCTTCTACAGGAAGGAGTTACGGAATCATTCCACTGTTTCAGACTGGCTTATTAGCCCCATATTTTGCCTCACTTAACTCAGTATTACAGCCAGGATTATGCACAGCTTACAGGGGTCATTAGAGCAACCCTCCTGCCAGGATCCAGCAGCACCACGGAGCATAAAACCACTAGAGAAAACACATCCGAGTGTTCTCATGGCGCAAGAAAGGCAGGAGCAGCACAATATTGGGACACCAAAAAGCACCCAGACCTGGTGTACTGAAAACAGCACAAAAATAGCAGCACCTACAGACAGACTGTAAATTTTGGAGTTACAACAAGGGTGGGTTAAAAACACCAGCACAAACTGAAATGTTTGGACATAATCACAGAGCTAAAAAAACCCCTTAAAGGTACATCCATCTGGAAGGAACATGCTGGAGAGTCCAACTTCAAAGAGGCAAAGGTTGCAGATGTTAAATCCCGAGTGCAATGATGCTCATTAGAAGCATCTTACAGCTAAAAGCTTATCCCTGCATCTCCGTGCTCAGATCCTAGAAACCAGAAAGCCTTTCCAGCAGAGAGCACTCCATGGCATCCTTTCAGAGAAGTCAGTTTATTCCTGCCTCAGTATTATGGCAGATTCGCTACGCTTTCTGTCCTGCCCTGCATTCCCAGTGCCTGCCCGGCTTAAAGCATCTCCACATCAACAGCACGGCTGCAAAAAGCATTTCTGCCTTATCCACCCGTGGGGAGGGGTGTGGAAAGGGAAAAAAAAAAATCGGAAAAAAATTTCACGTTGACAAGCAGGTGGAAAAGCAGCGATTTTTGCCTGGGTGAGCTGGTGCAGCAATGTCACCGCGCTTTCTCCCTGCTGCTGTATTTCTCCACTAGAGGACCCAGGTGAGATGTCTCTACTACAGCTTCTGCAGCTAAAACACGGGGAAAAATATATTGGAAAAAAAAAAAGAGGAAAAAAAAAAAAAAAGCCAGCCCCGACATGTGGATGGTCCATGTAAAATGAATGGAAATGTACTAGTGCATGCGGCACACCAGACGTGCTCCCGTAATTCCCAAAAAACCACGGCCACGCTGCTGAGCTCCTGCTGCTCGGTGGGAAACGGTGCTGGTTGGAAGGAAGGGTAAATCCCAGAGTATCCACGCCGGGCTGGATCAGAGGGCTCCAGCCCAGCACAAGTGCTGCTACATTCCAACACCAGCACTGCATATTAAGCTGGAAAGTAGCAGATAAACAAAGGCTATAGAAGGTACTAGAGAAGGGCCAGTTTCAGCTGTTATTTACCAAATAAACCTTCCATCCACACGGAGATGTCCCTATTTTATTATTTTTACGCACACGCACACACATCCCCCATTTCCCTCCCCCCCCCCCACGTATTGACTCAGCTCCTGCCGAATGGCAAGAGCATCATTTAACCGAGCTCTGTTATCACCGCGCTGCCAAAAAACAGCGGCAACGGCTCCTGCCACCCCCAGCGCCCCTTCCCGGGGGCGATAGGGCCCAGCCTATCGGCCCCGCTCAACTGGTGCGGGCAAAAGCCCATCCTCGGCACTGCCCTGGCACACGGGGGGAGCTGGCTGGAGCACCCGCTTTCCCTCGCCCCGAGGCTTGCCGGAGCCGAGCGGAGCCGAGGAGGTGCCCGGGGATGCCAGCGCAGGTGCGGGGAGGGGGATGGAGAGCGCTGGTGCGGCAGAGGGAGAGGGGATGCGCTGGCAGGGGCACGGAAAGGGCCGGGCTCACCTGCTCCAGGCACCGAGGGAGGGCACGGGGAGGGAGAGCCGCATCTCTTTCGCTCGGAAAGCGTGGGATCTGCTTACCTGCGGACCAGAGGGGAGGGGGAGAGGGGACTGCGGCTCGGGGGGAGCGACTCAGCCAAGGCTCCAAGGGCGCGGGCAGGGAAGGGGCGATGGGCACGGGGCCGGAGCGCGGAGGGAGCCCCGCGGAGCCGGGGACACGCTGCGACACTGCGGGCGACAGGGCCGGCCGGGCCACGCGGTGCGGCGGGGACAGCGGGCACCGAGCGGGCACCGAGCGGGCACCGCGGCGACACCACGGGGCGAGGGGGGGTCTGCAAGTCCCACCTGCCTCCCTCCCCTCCTCCCGTCTCCTCTCCCTCACTCACCCTCTGCATAGCTTTCACGATCAAAGCCAGTTCATAGCGGGGCATCTTAGAGCTGGCAGTGGCGGGAGGAGCGGGGCACGGGGTGGGGAGGAGGGGGCTGCGGCGAGGCCGGAGAGGAGGAGCAGGGGGACGGGAGGAGCAGAAGGAGGAAAGCGCGTCCCGGCGCTGTGGCGGCTCCTTCCCGCGCGGCTCCCGCGGCTCAGACGCCCGAGCGGGCAGGGGCGGCGCGGCTTAAAGGGCGCCGGAGCTGCGCACGCTCCACCGGGCTGGCCCTGCCCGCACCAGGCGCCGCCCCCGCCGGGCCGGGGCCGCCCCGCGCCGCGGCCTGAGGGCCGGGACCCCCGCGCGGGCACGGCCGCGCCGAGCCGGGCCCACCCCGCGCTGCCCCCGCGGCCGGCGCCGCCCCCGGCCCCGCCGAGCCGCCGCCGCCGCCGCCGCCGCTGCTGCAGGGAGTGGAAATTTCCACTGCGCCGCCCCCCGCTCCCCCCGCGCGCTCACGGACCGCCGGGGCCGCGCGCCGAGCCGAGCCGGGGGGGGGGGGGGGGAGCTCGCGGGCGCGCGCGTGTGCCCCGCGCGGGGCGGGGGCGGGGGCGGCGCGGGCACGCTGAGGGCACGGCCGGGCCGGGGAGCGGGGCTGGGCAGCGGCCCTCAGCCCGCCCCAGCGGCCCCTTCCAGAACCTTCCGCAGCCTCCGGACACCGCCGGGCACCCCCGGGACGTGCCCCTTCTCGGGGCACACCCTGCACCTTCCCCATCTTCGGAGTGCTTCGGTGCACCCCCAGAACTTCTCCATCCCCAGAACTCCCCAATGGACATCTGGGACATTCCCCATCCTCAGAGCTCCCCCAGAACTTCTCCATCCCCAGAGCTCCCCAATGGACACCTGGGACATTCCCCATCCTCAGAGCACCCCCAGAACTTGCCCATCCTCAGAGCACCCCACCGCAGGCCTAGGACCTTCCCCAACATCAGTGCATCCCCAGAACTTCTCCATCCCCAGAACTCCCCAATGGACACCCGGGGCATTCCCCATCCTCAGAGCACCCCACCGCAGGCTTAGGACCTTCCCCTTTCTCAGTGCACCCCCAGAACTTCTCCATCCTCAGAACTCCCCAGTACACCCTCAAGGCATTCCCCATCCTCAGAGCTCCTCCGGCCACCCCCAGGACCTTCCCGATCCTCCGAGCTGCTCAGGGCACACCCGTGGGGTGACCAGCTCTGGGGTGGATGTGCCCAGCTCTGGGGGCCCGAGGAGCAGCAGGATCGAGGTAAAGCCGTGTGTCTGGCCTTGGTGCCCGTGTCCTCCCAGCCAGGGAGGTTCTGGATTCACATTTCCCAGCCTGGCACGCACCCCTGGCGTTGTGCTCACGTGCAGCCACCAAGGTCAGTGACACAGATACCTCCGGCTGCAGCACATCCGACACCGCCGGTGTCCAGCTGGGGCTGGGCTGGCAGCTGAACCGCTTGCTCCCACTAAAGAAGACTTTGGGGACCTGGGGGTTTGTTTGAACACTCTTTGTCTCATCCACAGCAGATTTATCCCTCCAGGGCTGTCCCTTTCCCTCACACCCGTGCCAAACAGTCTGGCTTTGAGGAGAGACAAGTTTCTGTCCAGGCTGTTGAAGCCATCATTGCTCAGTCAGATGAATTTCCATCATTGTCCTGAGGAAAGAGGGATGAGAGAGCAGCCCCGCCATGCCCGAGGCTCAAGGGGAAGCAGAGTAGGCAGCAGATCTCCAGATCAAAAACTTCAATGGAATATCTCTGGAATCCCAGCCCACCCAGGAAGGTCTCAGAACCTCCCCTGGCAGCCCAATCATGCCCTTTCCATAGCCAGGGTCATTTGCTTTTGTTCTGCCTGCACGGGGAGGGTGCCATGGATCCTGAGGGCAGGCGTGGAAATGGAAAACTTCTCCCAGCGCTTTCCAGCAGGACTTTCAGCTCAGCCAGCCCTGGTACTGCTGTGGGCCTTTCCTCACCTCAGGCAGGTGTGAGCTCCCCGTGGTTCGCAACACATCCTGTGCCCTCCAGGCACGAGGGCTGGGGGAGTCCTGGGAGCTGTTTTGGGTAGTGCTACAAGACAAATTGCCTGTGCAGAAGTGTTTACAGGTATTCCCAAGCTCCCACCCCTCCGTGCTCAGGCAATAATTGCCAGGCAGCTGACAGGGATAATTTACTGCCTGTTGGTGCTCACAATGCAAACTCTCCCTGGGTTTGCTTCCTTTTACTTTGCTTCCCTGTTTTTTTTTTCACTTTTTAATACAGTGCTGTCTGGCCTGAGCTTCTTCCTTATTCTGAACATGCACCTGTCGAGTTCTGAAGGAAATCCAGGTGAGGTGGGAATGCCCAGGTATCCCTGCCATGCCCACATCAGCCATGCCCACCCTCCAGGTGCTCCTTGCTCCACCACAGGTGACCCATGATGTTCTCTTTGTCACATTTGGACCTGTCAGATTTTGGCCAGGGGCAGAAAGGAGTGGGGAGAGCTCTAATTCCCAGCTCTTCCAGTGCTCTACCTCCTTCAAACACTCCTCTGGCAGAAGAAAAGGAAACATTTGATCCGTGTCCCTGTTGTCTTCCCAGTGCTGCTTTCAAATGCCAATACTGGATTCCCGGTTGGATGTAAATTTACAGTCACTGTTCATACTCACTTCTGACTCCATTCCACACGGAAATCCCTTAAAAATACACATCTGCATGTGGCCAACTCCCCCCCTTTTTGTTAATCCCACCCACAGCTCTATTTAAAGCTGTCTCAAGATCCCCCAAACATCAGCCTGAGCCTGTGCGTGCTTTTGTCCGTGATGGGATTTGCTGCCAGCAGAAACTCTTGATGCTGAGACCTCATGAAGCCATTCCCAGGTGGGTGTTTGATAGCTCTGGAGTGAGATGTGTGTGCCTGAGGCTCTCCTGTGCACATCAGCAGCACAGGTAGTGACTGTAGCTGTGGGAGTGTCACACGTGTGTGGGCATCTCATGGAGCATCCCAGAGTCATCAGGGTGGGAAGAGCCCTTCAGGACCATGCAGTGCCACCCCAGCAGCACCAGCAGCACCCCAGGCCCTGTCCCCAAGGGCCACATCCATGCTCCTCTGGGATACTTCCATAGACAGGGACTCCAAACCTCCCTGGGCAACTCATTCCAAAAAATATTTTACAATCTCTAACCTGAACCTGCCTGGACACGGCAGCACAGCCCGACCCCCCCGGCTGTCCCCTCCTGGCAGGAGCTGTGCAGAGCCACAAGGTTCCCCTGAGCCTCCTTTTCTCCAGGCTGAGCCCTTTCCCAGCTCCCTCAGCCGCTCCTGGGGCTCAGCCCCTGCCCAGCTCCGTTCCCTTCCCTGGACACCTCCAGCCCTGCCCACTCCTGCCCTGTCCATCTGTTTGGGGAAGCTCGGGATGATCCCCAAATCTTTCAGCACTGATGTAAGTCCAACCTACACTGAATGTCCAAAAGCATCCAAAGACTGTAGGATGATATCCAATATTTAATATTTCAAAGAACAAGGTTAGAGAAGAAGATCTGAACAAGTCGGGGCCATGCCCTGAATACTCAATAAGGAAACATAAACTCCCTAATACAGATTTGATTTACTTTATTCAAGTAATAAGTGTCATGCAAAATATCCTGACCTTTTCATGCTGGAATTTGGGCAAACCATCCTCTCTGCATCCTGGTGTCTTTCCCATCCATCCCTATCCCAGAGAGCAGCACAGAGAGCATGGATGAATAATTTCACCCTTAATGAATCACCCTTTGTAATAAAGCACAAGATAAAGGTATGTCCTTGTGCATTCTATTTACTTATGGAAATACAGGTTTTCTTTGGAAAACATGTTGGGAATGTTTTAGGGCTGTAGGAAAGTGGGGGTCGGGCTGTGCTGGCAGGGAACAGGGACAGGAGGAGAGGGAACGGCCTCAGGCTGGGCCAGGGGAGGCTCCGGTTGGACATCAGGAGGAATTTCCTTATGGAAAGGGTGCTCAGGACTTGGCAGGGGCTCACAGGTTGGACTCGATGGTCTGGGAGGGCTTTTCCAACCTCAGCAATTCTGGGATTCTATGAAAAAACATCCTGCAATATCTCAGACTCCTGACAAAGAAGCTGGTCCAGCATGGCAGGGTTAAGGGAGAAAATGAAAGAAAAAAAAATTGCACTTTTAGAAGCTCAGAAACACTATTCAGGGCCTCTCTAACCACAGTTATTTTGGGTTTTAGTAATCTCTTGGTTAGGCTGGACTAAACCTTCTTTTGCACCAGGTCTTTTGTGCACCAGAAGAGGCAATTCTCTCCTTTTATTAAATACTTTAATTTCTACCTATGCCATGTTGTTCAATATCAAAATAAAATTTATCACAGGTTTAGAGCTGGGATGTTGGTTATCTCCAGCTCCAGATCAGGAGAGATTTTGAGAGGTGTTGGTAGAAAACAGGGATTATCTTTGGAAAGAGGAATTGCCCTGCCAGGTGAGGCTTTGTTTGTCTGGCTATAGGCAGGGGTGCAGTGCAGGTCCAGGCCTGCTCTCCCTTTTATTTCCTCACCTTCTCCAGGAAGTTTGTCCCTGAACACCACACATTTCATGGGTTTGGGATTTAGGACTAGGACCTAGTGAGAGCATGTAAAAGAGAGGGGAAAGGGAAAGGGAGGAGAATAGGTGAGAAAAGACTGGGATAAAGAAAGGGTAGATTTGAAGATTAGGATAGGGAAAGATGGGGTAGTAGGAAGATGAATGAGCTAAAAGAGAACAGGAAAAATCATGAATTTGTGTGTCCAGAGAAGGCACCAGGGTGAGCAGAGGGATGGAGAGCTGTGCTGGGAGGAAAGGCTGCGAGAGTTGGGATTGTTCAGCCTGGAGAGGAGAAGCTTTGGGCTGAGCTCAGGGTGGCCTTGCAGGGCCTGAAGGAGCCCCAGGAACCATGGAGAGAGACAATTTGCAAGGGCTGCAGGGACAGGAGGCAGGGAATGGTTGCCAGTGGCAGAGGGCAGGGCTGGGTGGGATGTTGGGAATGAGGAATTGTTCCCTGGGAGGGTGGGCAGGCCCTGGCCCAGGGTGGCCAGAGAAGCTGTGGCTGCCCCTGGATCCCTGGCAGTGTCCAAGGCCAGGCTGGACATTGTGGTTGGAGCAGCCTGGGACAGTGGGAGGTGTCCCTGCCATGGCAGGGGTGGCACTGGATGGGATTTAGGGTCGCTTCAACCCAAACCTATCCATGGATCTGTGACCTTTCCTGTCAGCTCCCTTCAGGCATTTCCTTTAGGTCACCCCAAAGCTTCTCCTCTCCAGGCTGAACAATCCCAACTCTCACAGCCTTTCCTCCCAGCAGAGCTCTCCATCCCTCTGCTCATCCTGGTGCCTCCTCTGGAATTGCTGCAGCAGCTCCATGTCCATCTGCCACAATGTGATGCTGCACGATGGAAGGAGTTGGGATTCTTTTCCCTGTTTACTTTTTAAAAAGCTGCATAATTGCACACATCCAATCTGCTTTACATGAGGACTAGGTTGCAAAATCAATACCACATAATGAGGAGCGTTATTTCTCCTTCCTCTCCTTTGCATCTGCATATGCAAAGTAGATAATTGCCTACTTTTCTTTTCCATGGGCTCTGTGCCACATTTATTTTTCAGGGTGGAGCCACTCTGGAGCTGTGTCAGGATGACATAGTGGAGGAGGCTGCTGTCTCCAGAAGTTTTTCCACATTTGTTTCAGCAGACGGAAGATGAGCAGTAAATTTGCACAGGATCATGTGGAAAAGGATGAGCTCTTGGGTTTAAACCAGCTGGGATGTGCCTTAGGAAGGGATTGAATCCTCCTTCCCTGCTTGGGTGAGGCTGGCTAAGTCAGTTAAACCACACTTCTTGCAGGTGGCCGTGAATTTCACTCTCTCAGTTTCTGAGTGTCTGAATTGACATTTTGTGGTCTCATTTGCAGAAGTGCTGAATGATCCCAGATGGATTGAATTCAATTGGTGCTACACATGTGAAGTGTTCTGAATGGGGAACACAGCAACTTCTTGAAATATTCACTTGAACTCTTGACTGTCTCAAGCTGAGGCACCAGAATCTAAAGAACCTTCAACTGCAGGTAATCCCAGCCCATCCCAAACCCATCACACCCTAGAGGAAGCACAATGTGTTTATGGCTCATTGTTCTTTTCTGTGGAAAGGGGAGGAAGGGGCATCTTCCTGCTGTTTATCCTAATACCCCAAAAGTGTCCTGCCCTCCAAAAACCTCAGCCCAGGGTGGTCAGGAAAGTTGTTGTGACTCCCCTGGCCCTTTCACAGAGACCCTGTGTGTTAATGGCTCTGCCAGGGAGGACCAGGAGTCTCCACAATTCGTGACCGGAGGGGACAGCCGGGGGGGTCGGGCTGTGCTGGCAGGGAACAGGGACAGGAGGAGAGGGAACGGCCTCAGGCTGGGCCAGGGGAGGCTGGGCTTGGACAGCAGGAGCAATTTCTCCATGGAAAGGGTGCTCAGGCCTTGGCAGGGCTGCCCAGGGAGCTTTGCAGTGCCCATCCCTGCAGGTGTCCCAGCAAGGCCTGGCCGTGGCACTCAGTGCTCTGGGCTGGGGACAAGGTGGCCATGGGGCACAGCTTGGCCTCCATGGGCTGGGAGGGCTTTTCCAGCCTCAGCGATCCTGGGATCCTGGGAAATATGGCTGGGAATGGGAATGACTGTGGAGGGATCCGGGGTTCTGACGAGGCCCAGTCCTCCCAGATGAAGCTCTGGCACAGTGGGAGTTACGGTGTGGTTTGGGAGGTGCAGGCACCAGGAGGGCTCAGCTGGGTTATCCCGAAATGCTGAGTGCCAGGGGGACCTCCGGGAAAAAGAGGTCCCAACTTAGAAAAGTTTTAAACTGGGAGAGTGGCAGGGCAGTGAGGGAGTCCAAAAGGAATTGTAACAAATTGTGGCTTGTGGGGAGTACAAGATAAGATTAGAGAGATACAAAATGAGATTAGATGGGAGACTGGGAAGGAGTTGTTCCCTGGGAGGATGGGGAGGCACAGGGTGCCAGAGAAGCTGTGGCTGCCCCTGGGTCCCTGGCAGTGTCCAAGGCCAGGCTGGATGTGGAACCTCGTGGAAAGTTCCCTGCCCATGACAGGGGGAGGGACTGGATGAGCTTTAAGATCCCTCCAACCCAAACCATTCCACGATTCCATGGTGAGGAAACAACTTCAAATGCAGAAGCTGCAGAGCCACCACGGGCACAAGGTCGGTTCCTGTGTCCCATCTTCAGGCCACAACTTGAGTAAATCCCAAAGAGTGGCTCATTAACCCTCCAGTGTGACCAGACACTCCAGCAAACCGGGGATGGGAATAAAAGCAGAATCCTGTAGGAGTGAAAACAAATAAAATCAATATAATTAGCAAAGGAAAGAGAAAGTGCCAGGAAGGTGTTTTTGTCCTTTAGTATTAGAGCAAGACAGCGGTGAAAAACTGATCTGCTCTTCCCCAAGGATGGCAGGATGGGAAGAGGTAACCCAGGGAATGCCAAAACGATGGATGGCTTTTCCCCTCACTCCTCAGCAAGGAGAACGAACAATGGCCCATTGAGTAACCACCAAGGGCTAAAGCACAGAGAGCAGAGCAGAACATTTCAGTGGGCTGGGGTTTTTCCATCCAGCCAGAGCTGACAGAAACCAGCGCAGGGCGCGTGGGGAACTGCCTGAAGCAATCCCAGAGCAATCCACAAGGAATCCTTTCCCACACCTGGGGAAGGGAAGAGCAGGCACAGGTGATTGCAGTACCTGCTTGGAAAACGAGAAAACAAAGCAGCTTGGGGAATGGCAGGGGAGAAAACGGCCCAACTTGGATTCCTGGAAATTTATGGAAACAAATAATGAAACAAAGTTTTCTTTTGTGCATGGGAAATAATGAAATGATAAGTGGAGGCCAAGAATGATTTGCCAGGAACAAATCCTGCCGAGCCAGGCTCATTTCCTCCCCTGACAAGTAGCAGCTCTTATGGACAATAGATATTGCATATCTTGACTGGAGTGAGGTTTCAGCACAGCCTCCTGCGAGGGAACTGAAATGAAACCATTGTGAGGTGCACTCAGCTGTTTGAAACATCGAAAATCCTCCAACAGGGGTTGTTGTTGGCATGGCAGAATTATGGGAAGCGCCTTTGCAGATGCCCTGCCCAGGGTTTGTGCCATTCCCTGTTCTCCTCGTGTTTTGGAGGATGGTGGATCGAGTGGGAAAGTTCTACCAGGATTAACATCTTGATCCATTGAGGAAATGGTGTGAAAACAGCCAGATTCAGTGCAGGTGTAAACTCAGTTTTTGATAAGAATAAACCTCCCAGTGAAAGGAGCCTACAAGGCAAAACACCTGGACAAAAATCCATGGGGATTTTGGAAGAACTTAGGATCCCTGAGAACTAACGATGGTGTGGGAAAGCAAGGATTGTCCTGAAATGTCTAAATGGGCTGGTTGGGATGCATGGAATAATTTCTGCCCTCCCACTCAGCCCTGGGGAGGTCTGAAAGTGCAAAATGAACGATTCCCTTTAGTCTCTGAACTCGAGAAACCCCATCGTGGTCTCCAACTTCCTCACGAGGCCAATTAAGGAAAGTCCTGAGAGCGCAAGAAGGTGCTAAAAGTCTTTAAAAAGCTGACCCTGGAGGGAAATCTCAAAGAACTGGGTTTGGTGTTTTTAATCTAGAGAAAATAGGACAGAGAAGAAACATGATGAGAGTCTTCAAATATGTAACAGGTGGAAGGCAGCAGGAAACTCTCAGTGCTTAGAGGGGAGCAGAGAGCTAAGCAATATCCAGAATTAGTTTCTGCTGGATACAAGGAGAACTTCCTAGCTGGGAAGCTGAGGAAGCCTTGGGGCCAGTGGAGGGCATTGAGGGGTTAAATGCAGCTGGAAAAGGCATCATTTATTGTTGATGTGTTGGGGAAGCACCAAGGGAGGCATTTTGTGAGGCAAATGGACCTAAAATGTTGCAGAAATAGATTTGAAAGGCTCGGGTAATATGTGGAGCAGGAGACACCATGAGGGTGCTGTCCGTGGGTGAAGCATCTCTCAGCTCCCAGGAAATTCTTTCCACAACCTCAAAGCAGGGAAAAAAGAAAAATCTGCTCTAACACACAATCATTGAAGGTTTCCGAGCCCCAGATAATTTCTTGAGGTCTCTTTGTGCCTTCAGCGATTGTAAACAGGCACAGGCTGTGCCAGAATGGCTGAATTTCTGCTTCAGCGCCTTCCTGTCACAGGTGAAAAAAAGGATGTTAAGCTTTGTTGGTATCTTATGCAAAATAAATAAATAAAATAGAAAAATAAATTAATAAATCAAGTCAGGCTGCATCCTGTGCATTTCTGGCAAGAGGAGCCTGAAATCTCATCACCTGGGAGACAACCAAGGACTGGCATCGCTCCTTTGTCAGAGGAATGAAAGGTTTTGTCAGGAACCTGAAGGATGGGCTTGGTGGATTGCTCTGCAAACATTGGGGTGGCAGCAGCCCTTGGCCATGGCCTTGTCCCAGAGCCAGGGCAGGAAAATGAGAAGCAGCACAGGTACAGAGAGCTGGGCAGGGGCTGAGCCCCAGGAGCGGCTGAGGGAGCTGGGAAAGGGCTCAGCCTGGAGAAAAGGAGGCTCAGGGGAACCTTGTGGCTCTGCACAGCTCCTGCCAGGAGGGGACAGCCGGGGGGGTCGGGCTGTGCTGGCAGGGAACAGGGACAGGAGGAGAGGGAACGGCCTCAGGCTGGGCCAGGGGAGGCTGGGCTTGGACAGCAGGAGCAATTTCTCCATGGAAAGGGTGCTCAGGCCTTGGCAGGGCTGCCCAGGGAGCTTTGCAGTGCCCATCCCTGCAGGTGTCCCAGCAAGGCCTGGCCGTGGCACTCAGGGCTCTGGGCTGGGGACAAGGTGGGCATGGGGCACAGCTTGGGCTCCTTGGGCTGGGAGGGCTTTTCCAGCCCCAGGGTTTCCAGGATCCTCTAATTCTGGGAAATTGGCTGATTTGCCACTTCAGCTCCTTCCAGAGGGCTCGGTGATTGTGCTGAGCAATCCTCCCAGTGCTGGGGAAGTGATAATGGAATTCCGTGCAATTAAAATGACGCCTCCCCCATGAAGCCTCTCCCTGCTTTTCCAGCTGTTTATCCTCTTCTCTGGGCAGGAATTTGCTGCTAATAAATTGTGTTGTGTAAATATAATATCATGAGCCAAGTGATCCAATTTCATCAAGTTTAAACCTACATTTTCTCCGAGGAATCTCTAACGCAGATCAATTTAGAGAAGTGATGAGGTTTGATCCTTTCACCCTTAGAAATCACACATGCCAAAGCCATGTTGCTGTTCATAGTGCTGATACAGTGCAGAAATGCTCAGAATCTGGTAAATATATGAGAAAAGCAGAAAAATAATCAAGCAAATGCATTTCTCCCTGTTCCAGTAGAGCCCACCTGTCTCCTGCTTCCCTGATCGTGGTGGCTCTTCCCAAATTCCAGTTTATTAAAGTGGAGAATGTTCAGCCAGGCTCTGTCTCTCCCTTTCTTACAGACACAACAATTTCTGCATCAGGTTTTCCTGGACATCTTTATTTTTTTTTCTCCATTCAAAAATCCTTTTTCTGTACAAAAAGTGTGTCTGGGCAGAAAACGCAGATTTCAGGCATTTCTTCAGCATTTTCAGGTCTCAGAAAATCCAACTGGAATTGTGACTTTGATCCAACTCTCATGGAGCTGTTGCCCACCTGCAGGTCCCTCTGTTCCTGGTGCTTCCAAGGGTTCATTCCCTGTGCAGGAATTCTGATGGAACAGGAAATGTTTGGATTTCCACTTGGAGACCAACTCCACCACCCTGCAGAGCCCATCTAAAGATTCCATGATCCAGAACATGCACAGCTGGTTTTGTCCAAGAAATCCTCAGGAAAAAACAGAAATCCTCTGTAGGTCACTGTGGAGATGTTAGGAGTACTCAATAAAAGACAAATAATGGAAATATAGCATTGGAAGAGACCTTCAGGATCATCCAGCCAGCCCAGCAGCACCCATTTGGAGAAGAGCTGCAGATCCCACACCATTCATTGCACAAGATTCGGGAATTCTCTCATGGTGTGACATGAAGAGGATTCCTCAGGCACCTTCTTTGTTTCCCTCTCGGGCTGGCAGGCAGAGAAAATCATCCTGGGAGCAGGAAAAGGCTTTGCTCTTAGTCTTGGTTTCTTTATTACACAGTGAGGACTTCAAATTAATAACTTAAAACAGTAAAAATTTCAATTGACAAAGAGGATCCCATGTTTTTCCCAATATCAGTGGGCAGAGCTCACTGGAGTCACACTCCAAAGGAATTTAGTCCTTGTTATATATATATATATATATATAAAATAGATATATTAAAAATATAATACACTTCATATATATATATATATATTTATATTTATATTTATATTTATATTTATATTTATATTTATATTTATATTTATATTTATATTTATATTTATATAATTCTATAATATACAATGCGATATAATATATAATATATAATATATAATATATAATATATAATAATATATAATATGTTATTATATATTATAATTATATATGTAATATATAATATATATATTTTATATATATAATGTATATATATAAAGGAAACTGTTTAATGCAGTGTAAATAATTTCAAATCTTTTGGGGAATCCAGATATTCCTGCATGTGCAACCTGCAGCAGACATCATAAAACATAATCAGAAGCCTCAAGTTCAGTTTGTGCAGCTGATTAATGAAGGTGTTAATTCCTCCAATTAACATTTGTGCGAAGTTACTCCGCTTTACAAAGATCAGGAGCTTTCAGGTGTTGTTCAGCTACTGATCTCATCAGCCTTGGGAATTAAATCACCTGGGAATTCTGGAGGCTTTGAGAATTTAATCACAGTTTTTCTTAAAGTATTCTGAAATTTCTGGTATGCCTGGATGGGGATTCAGTAGTGAAGTGTCTTTTCGAGAGTGCCTCAACCCCCCCACCCAGCCAGGCTTCCAAACTGAAAGTAAAAGCTGAAACAATTGGCTGAACTTCCTCAGATGTGGAGGATTTGGGGTTTTGGGGTTTAGGACTGAGGGCAGAGCTCACCAGAGGCTGCAGCTCCCCCAGAGGGGGAGGGCTCCAGGAGAGCTGCAGAGGGACTGGGGACAAGGGCTGCAGGGACAGGAGGCAGGGAATGGTTGCCAGTGCCAGAGGGCAGGGCTGGATGGGATGTTGGGAATGAGGAATTGTTCCCTGGGAGGGTGGGCAGGCCCTGGCCCAGGGTGGCCAGAGCAGCTGTGGCTGCCCCTGGATCCCTGGCAGTGTCCAAGGCCAGGCTGGACATTGGGCTTGGAGCAGCCTGGGACAGTGGGAGGTGTCCCTGCCATGGCAGGGGTGGCACTGGATGGGATTTAGGGTCCCTCCATCCCAAACCATTCTGGGATTCTACAATTCCGACATGAAAACAATTTCCAGCATCATTTCTTATCGGCACCAATCCATGTCCAGAGCCTCTCACTCCTTAACTTCCAAGAAAATCAGGATTCCCTTTCCCTTTGCAGCCCTGCAGGCTCTGCTGTGCCATTCCCACCCCATTTCCAGCCCAGCAGGAGCAGGGGCTGTCGGAGCTCAGCTCCCGAGCGCAGTGAGCTGAGCCGAGCCCAGCTCTGCCAGCCGTGCCCTGGGTGTCCCTGGGACCAAACACTGCCACCCCAAGGGACAATGGGACTGTCCCCCAGCCAGCACGGGGAGGGCTCGTTGGGGTGTCTGTGCAGGGCCAGGGCTTGGACTGGATGATCCTTGTGGGATCTGTGCTCCCAAGACCCTTTGTGAGGTACCCCAATGATCCTCAGCAGGACATCCTGGTAAAATCCAGATTTTCCAACTTGTTTCAGCAGCTGCCATGTCTGGGAAACATCCAGACATCCAAACATCCAACCTTTTTTCGGTGATCCACCTGACACTGGGACTGGCAATGAGTGCAGGGCAATTATGGTCTCGATGCTGCCAAATTGAGGTGAATCAGAACAGAACTTTGTGTGTTGTATCAGCAAAATATGGGGATTTATGTCCCAAATTTTAGATTAGGTAACACACAGAACAATTCCTGCAGCAAATTCTCATGGAAAACAACCTGTGGAAAATACAGCAATGGTTGCAGGGAAGTGGGAAATCAAAGAGCCCCTTGCAGAGAAGCTGTGAGTGCTGACACACCAAAAACGAGAATATTCTAACAATTCCCATGTTGAAATGAGATACAAAAAGTGAAACAGTGAACTGTGGCATTACTTTATGGGATGTGGAACCCTCTGTGTTGTGTAATGAGGTGTTCCAAGGCTGCCGGGCAGAACAACTCGTGCTCAGGGAGAAACGGCACCTCCTTCACTGGGTTCGGAGCGGGGGAATCTGTGCAGTCCCTGCTCGTCCAAAATCGGGCGTCCCATACAATCGACAATTCCCAGCGTCACTTCTTCGGCTGATGCCTCCCTGCCGTGCCCCATTCCCAAATTCTCGTGGCAATCCCAGAGAAGATGGAAGGTCCCCAGCCCCTCCCTCATGTTTGTGGGGCAGCAAAGCTCAGAACTGCACCCCGAGCTCTCCCCTCAGCCCTGGGAGGCAGCAGATGACAACGGTGGCACCTTTCCCTAGGTGACACCAACCCCTCACGCCCGGCCATGCCAGCAGCCCCGACTGAAATCAGCCCAGAGACACCACACCATGCCCGCCTGGGTTCCCTCACCTCTTTGGGGTGACACCACACCGTGCCCACCTGGGTTCCCTCACCCCTTTGGGGTGACACCACACCGTGCCCACCTGGGTTCCCTCACCCCTTTGGGGTGACACCACACCGTGTCCGCCTGGGTTCCCTCACCTCCTTAGGGGCAGCAGCAGCTGCCACACCAAAGCCACACCAACCCCACACCAACCCCACACCAATTCACACCAATTCACATCAATTCACACCAAACTCACCCCAAACCCACACCAAACCCAAACCCACACCAACCCCACACCAACCCCACACCAACTCCACACCGAACCCACACCGAACCCGCACCGAACCCACACCGAACCCACCCCAAACCCACCCCAAACCCACCCCAAACCCACACCAAACCCACACCAAACCCATACCAAACCCCACGCTGAACCCAGACCAAACCCACACCAAACCCACATCAAACCCACACCAACCCCACCCCAAACTCCTCACCAAACCCCGCACCGAACCCACACCAAACCCACACCAAACCCACACCAGCCCCACACCAACCCCACACCAAAACAACACGAAACCCACAGCAAATCCACACCAAACCCACACCAACCACGCACCAAACCCCTCCCGTGCTGTGCCCCGGGGCACGGGGCCAGGGATGGGCACAGCAGGCCAGGGATGGGCACACAGTGCCACAGACACAATGTCCTCGCAGTGCCACCGATGGGGTTGGGGCACAGCCCACGCCCAGGCTGCCTGTTCTGCACGAAGCCCCAGCCCAAGCCCTGCCGTGGTGGCCGCGCTCACACGTGGGTGTGACACATTCCCCTGTCCCCAGGTCCCGGCACGAGGAGCTGGAGGAGATGCGATGGCAGCGATGCTCTGCTCGGCGCCGGCTGCAGCATTTCCATGGCAATGCTGTTTGTCTGGAGCTCTGTGTGTGCCAGGCTCTGGGAAGGGGAAACGAGACAAAGCGCAGCCCATCCACGATGGATGGCTGGGGCTGCAGCCCGGCGTGCCACCTGGGCCATTCCCAGGCAGGTGTGGGCACACCTTTCAGGGACAGGGGAAGCTCTGGGAGGCTGCAAAGATGGGGAAGGGCCTGGAATGGCCGGACAAGGAGCAGCTGAGGGCACTGGGAATGTCCACTTGGGGTGGAGGAGACAGAGCTCCCCTGGGTTGCAGGAGCTGGAGCTGGGCCAGGGCAGGTTTAGGGGAATATTTAGGGAAAGGTTCTTCCCCCAGAGGGTGCTGGGCACTGCCCAGGCTCCCCAGGGAATGGGCACGGCCCCGAGGCTGCCAGAGCTCCAGGAGCCTTTGGACAGCGCTGCCAGGGATGCCCAGGCTGGCATTGTTGGGGGTCTGGGCAGGGACAGGGCTTGGATTCCATGGTCCCTTCCATTCAGGATATTCTGTGGTTCTGTGCTCATGGAGGAGCTCTGGGCCTTATCTGATTTTCAGGACCAATCGATGCAAGCAGCAATGAGCAGAATGAGCAGGGCGTGAAGGAGGAGCAGCACAGAGCAGGAGCCACCACGTCTTTGGTGGCACCATCAGTGTCACCATCAGTGTCACCATCAGTGTCACCTGTGGGACTGCAGCCCCAGCGCCGCTGGAATTTTGGGGTTTGGTGGCTTTTGCTGTGTTCCACCTGCTGCAAGGCGTGGGCAGGACACGGCAGGGCAGTGCGGGCTGGGGATGAGCGCACAGTGCCACAGCACCACAGAAAACAAAGCACAATTCCATCTCCTGTAAAGCCCAGCACCTCTGCCCTGGCTGGCCATGGTGAGGACAGTCACACGGCAAATAGCAGGAAAATTGCCTTTAGAATGAGTATTGCCCTTAGAAATACTCAGGAAGCGACAAATGCAAATAAAATGCGGAGCGGTAAGGCAAAATTTGCCTTTTGAAACTTCCATTCCTGGGCTCTTCACATGAAATCTGAACACTGACTGAGCCCATTATCAGTGTGAAAATGCCAAAGAAACTGGAAAGCTTTAAATTCGCTTTCTGTCCTTTCTTTCTAAAAAAAAAAAAAAAAAAAAAATTAAAAAGGCTTTTACCACTTTGTAGTCCTACCAAAATAAATAATTAACAATAATGAAATTGTTCCATATCACATAAACAACGGCCCCAGGCCTCACTTTTTGGTAGATGATTTATATCTATCGTTTCCTTTGGCAGGGATAGAAACAGCTCTGGCTCTATCTCGAGATAAAATTATAAACACAAATGTCACACAGCAAAGGGCACTCCAAGTTTTGAAGTCCTGAGAGGTTCAATCCCAGTTTTTTCCATAATGTCACCTCACCCAGGGGAAACTGTTCCAGACTCAACAGATTCCCTTTGGTTTCTCAAATCCGGGGGCAACACACAAAGGCTTAAGCCTGGAGGAATCCAAGCTGGACATTTTTATGTTACGTCCAATCCAAATATCCCTCTGTAGATGATCCTGGAACAACTCATCTTTCCAGAAAATCCTTTTTTTCTCTTTGTCCCCAGCCCAGCTCAGCTGTCCTCCCCCATGGAGAACGATCCATGAGTTCCTTGCTCTCCAGCTGCCCTTACACACCACAAATCCCTTTTGTGCAGGACCCAGCAATAGGAGAAGGAGGACCAATATCTGTAATTATGTAACTTGGCACCAGCTGCTCTGAGAGTGGTGTTTGGGAACGAGGAGAAAGCGAAAAACCTTTTGTTCAGGGGAATTTTCCTCCATCTATACATTGGATCTGCAGGGGCCAAGTTCTTGGAGAGGAGCTGGGAAAAGAGGCAATAAAAATCTCACAACCCTGGAGGGCAAAGGAATCCTGGGCTGGGTCAGGGAGGAGATTCTGCCCTGGGAGAGCCAACCTGCAGAGCCTCCAGGGTCCAGCACGAGAAAATCATGGAGCTGCTGGAGAGAGTCCAGAGGAGCCACGGAGCTGCTGCAGGGCTGGAGCCCCTCTGGAGCCAGGCTGGGAGAGCTGGGGGTGTTCCCTGGAGAGGAGAAGGACACAGGGAGAGCTCAGAGCCCCTGGCAGGGCCTGAAGGGCTCCAGGAGAGCTGCAGAGGGACTGGGGACAAGGGCTGCAGGGACAGGAGGCAGGGAATGGTTGCCAGTGGCAGAGGGCAGGGCTGGATGGGATCTTGGGAATGAGGAATTGTTCCCTGGGAGGGTGGGCAGGCCCTGGCCCAGGGTGGCCAGAGCAGCTGTGGCTGCCCCTGGATCCCTGGCAGTGTCCAAGGCCAGGCTGGACATTGGGGTTGGAGCAGCCTGGGACAGTGGGAGGTGTCCCTGCCATGGCAGGGGTGGCACTGGGTGGGATTTAATGTCCCTCCCAACCCAAACCATTCTGGGATTCTATGAAAGTGCCATCAAACTTTAGCACTTTAGAAGTTTGGCATGGGAATGACCCCCAAGGCCTCTGCCAGAGAAAGGTTTCTCCTTCCGATGAGTTCAGCAGTCAGGGAAGAGGAGGAAGCTCCATCCTTTAACTCTGCTTCTCCATCTGCTTGTCCATCCCTGCGCTTCAGCTCTCCTCCTCTCCCAGGCCATGGAATCCTGGAATGGTTTGGGACCTCAAAGCCCACCCAGTGCCACCCCTGCCATGGCAGGGACACCTCCCACTGTCCCAGGCTGCTCCAACCCCAATGTCCAGCCTGGCCTTGGACACTGCCAGGGATCCAGGGGCAGCCACAGCTGCTCAGGGAAGCACCAGCTCCTCGTCCCGGTGGGCACCACTCTGTGCCACCTCTGCCCACCCTGGAGCAGCTGCCAGGAGGAAGAAGAGCTGTGGGAAGGGAAAATGGACCTGGAAGAGGCTGCCGAGTTCCTTGAGTGCTCCTCAACAAACAAGCAACTGTGATAATGGGAGAAAATGAGAGGCTTTTCCTCGCTGAATATGGATGAGCGATTTCAAAGGGAGAAATCCTGCTCGCAGGATACACTTGCAGTATTTTCATAAGGATTTGTCCTTCAGTGATGGATTATACAACTTTTCTTATTACAGGCATGGGAAGATTAAAGATCCCAAATGCTCTGTACTTTGGAGTTGTCGTAATAAATGTGCCAAGAATCTGGGGACATTTCCAAAATGCATTTTAATCCATAGTAGGCTGGAAGTTGTGCACCGTAAGCAGTTTTCATTGTTAGATGGAAGTAAATATAAATTACTGAGGAATCCGAAAATCCTGTTCCACCCAGCAGCTCACAGAGCATCTCAGTGCTGTGTACACAGGCACGGGGAAGGGAGGAAGGCACAAGAGCTGTGACAAACCACCACTTAATGACACATTTGCCAAATGGAGCTGGTGGTTTGCATGCACAAAAGCTCTTCCTGCACCTCCTGAGGCGCACAAACAGCTTTTCTCTATGCAAAGCACCCCTGCAGGATGTCCACACCTCTATCCAGGATGGTGCAAGGGCAGGGAGAGATGGAAAATTCAGATTTGCAATTGTGGAGGCCCTTTAAAAGTTAGTTTTCATCTCCTCATTGAAATACATATTTTATAGTATATATTTTTATAGATTTAAAAGTATAAAAGAGAAGCCTTTGAGACCTAATCTCTCTCCCCTGCCCAAAATCCTCCTTTCAGACTCTCCCAAGTGTGCTGGATGTGCAAGATCTGCGCAGGGAGCGTTATCAGAGTGCCTGAGTCAGGGAGCAGATCCCATTCCTGCCTGTGGACAGAGCACTGGGAGCACCAAAGGCTGCGAGGAGGAGGAGGAGGGACAGCAGCGAGCAGCCCCCAGCTCCTGCGAGGCTGGAGGTGGAGCTGGCGGGTGAGAACTGCAGGAATTGTTTCCATCACATGGTTAATGACTCAGCAGCCTTAGCCCAAAATATTTATTTTTTCTCCTCTCCACCAGCTCGTCTGGAAAAGAATGGGGGCACTGGGAGAGGGGAGGGAGGCTGGGGCTTTGCTGAGTGAGCATCACACAGATTTTCCACTCTGGATTTGCCATCTCCAGGCTTGGAACACTCGGGCTGTGACACCCCCAGAGAGATTCCAGCTGGGTTCGGTGCCCAAAACCATCTGGAGTTTTGGGCACCACAAAGTAAGAGAGGCCTGACGCTCTTGGAGAGTGCCCAGAGGAGGGACACGAGGATTGGGGAGGGTTTGGTTTGGTTTGGTTTGGACAGCGCTGCCAGGGCTGCCCAGGGTGGGATTGTTGGAGTGTCTGTGCAGGGCTGGGCTGGGATCAATGATCCTGTGGGTCCTTCCAGCTCAGGAGATTCCAGGATTCTAAGCCTGGATCAAGGCTTCAGTCCATAAATCCGCCCTTCTCTTCCCCAGCACGGGGAATCTGAGCCCCCTGAGCTGTCCTGGGGTGCAGCTGGAGCCCCACGGAGGGGACACAGCAAACCCTGCCCGGCTGTCCCTGTGTTCCCAAACCAGAGAGCTGCCAGGGGGGCAGGGACGGCCGGGAGGGGTGGGAGGAATCCTCTCGGGCCACACTGAGGCCGTGCTGAGCTCCTCCTGATCCCACAAGAAGTGAGAGAATTTGTTGTTTGATTTTAAGCCGAGCTCAAGCGCGCCCAGGGCTGCCCTGTGCACAGACTCTGCCACTCCCTGCCCTGGCTTTGGCACTGTGGCCCCAAATCCCTCTGCTGCCACACACAACTTCTTCAAAGCAATCGCTTCCCGGATTTTCATCCTGCTGCTGGGGAAGCATTAATGTGGATTTTGGTGCCTGCCTGCCCCTCTGGCTTCTGTCCCCAGCGTTCCTAAGGATACCCACAGCCTGAACAGCAGAGCCTCGCTGAAGCCTCCCACGATCCACGTGGCACAGGAGCTCTGGGCTGGAAGGTCACAGAGCCCTTCCCTTGTGCTCATCCCAATTTGGGCAAGACCTGCCCTGCGAGGACACCCAGCTGCGCTGTCCCTGCAGGGATGGGCACTGCAAAGCTCCCTGGGCAGCCCTGCCAAGGCCTGAGCACCCTTTCCATGGAGAAATTGCTCCTGCTGTCCAAGCCCAGCCTCCCCTGGCCCAGCCTGAGGCCGTTCCCTCTCCTCCTGTCCCTGTTCCCTGCCAGCACAGCCCGACCCCCCCGGCTGTCCCCTCCTGGCAGGAGCTGTGCAGAGCCACAAGGTTCCCCTGAGCCTCCTTTTCTCCAGGCTGAGCCCTTTCCCAGCTCCCTCAGCCGCTCCTGGGGCTCAGCCCCTGCCCAGCTCCCTTCCCTTCCCTGGACACCTCCAGCCCCTCCAGGGCTCTCCTGCAGGAGCACAACTGGAGCCAGCCCTGGAGGGGCTCTCAGTGCCCAGCACAGAGGGACAATCCCTGCCCTGCTCAGGACGCACATCCCACACCACAAAAGCCCCAGTGGCTCTGTCTGAGGTGCCAAGAGCACAGTCTGCTCCCAGCAGGATCCCGCGGGGAGGAGCAGAGGCTCTGGCTGGGCCCTGGGGCTGCAGGAAGGGTCACCACTTCTCACTCAGCATCTCCACCATCTGTGCTGCTCTGCCCTCTTGCTCAGGGGGCAGCCAACGCCACAATCCAGCTCTTAATTTAGACCCCAAATGTTATTTATGAGTTCGTCATCCCAGATGGACTCAGTCCCAGGAATCACTGCTATCAAAGACTCGTTAAAGCCTCAGTTTTGCAAATGAAGATGAATCAATGCTTCCCCTCGCTGTCCCTTTGTGTTTCCTATTCCCTTCTGTGGGCAGGTGCTCCACAACTCAGGGACACATCCAAGGAGTTGGAGGAGCCCCTTGGAACTCCCAGCCAGGCTGGTGCCAGGTCAGAAAATGCACTTTGTGCTCATTTAAATTTGCTGAGGTTTGACACTTTCAGTCACTTTGCCTATCAGACAGAAACAGCCCAAGAGACTAAAACCATGATCAGCCAAGAGATCTGACCCCATCTCAGAACCACCACGGTAAGATCTTCAGGGTCATCCAGTGCACCACCATCAGCCCTGAGCCTCGTCCCCAAGGGCCACCTCCCTGGTGAGGGGTGACAATATTTGTGGTGATTTCCTGGAAGAAAAGGGAGAAGTTTGAGGAGCAGCACCTGCTCTGCAGCCCTTCAGGCAGGGTCAGTCCAGCCTGGACTTCTGCTGGGCAGGTGACACTCTGAGGGCTCCTCTGGTCCAAGGTTAAAATCCCAAATATCTCAGAGAATCGCAGAATGGTTTGGGTTGGGGGCACATTAAAGCCCACCCAGTGCCACCCCTGCCATGGCAGGGACACCTCCCACTGTCCCAGGCTGCTCCAAGCCCCAATGTCCAGCCTGGCCTTGGACACTGCCAGGGATCCAGGGGCAGCCACAGCTGCTCTGGCCACCCTGGGCCAGGGCCTGCCCACCCTCCCAGGGAACAATTCCTCATTCCCAAGATCCCATCCAGCCCTGCCCTCTGGCAGTTTCAAACCATTCCACCTGTCCTGGCACTCCAGGATTTGTGATGGAGTTTGAGCTGTCTGGGAATCGCTGGGTGAATTGTTCCCATCACGTTGTCCATTTTCCATCCTCCATCCATCCCATCCCATCCCATCCCATCCCATCCCATCCCATCCCATCCCATCCCATCCCATGGATCCCATCGATCCTATCCCATCCCATCCCATCCCATCCCATCCCATCCCATCCCATCCCATCCCATGGATCCCATCCCATCCCATCCCATCCCATCCCATCCCATCCTCTGAGCATGACCTCTCAGCAATGAGGCCTCCTGAGCCCCAGCTCGCTCATGGAGACACAATCCAAAGCTTGGGAATCCCGAGGAACATGAGGAGCAGAAAGTGGTGAGTCCTGCCTTGAAGAATGAGACACACAGACCACAGCAAGGTCACAAGCAGTTGTAAAAAATCTGTGCAGAATGGCCAAATTCTGGGTTTCATTAATAAAATTTGGGGAAGGGAAAGGAGGAACTTACCAATTCCACGAGGAAGGGATTTGTCCTCCCTTTACCCCAAGGTTGTGGAGCGTGTGAAAGATCAGCAGGAGAGGCTGCCATGGGCCATTTGCTGCAGCCCTCTCGGGACAACTTCCTGAAATAAAAGAGCACATTGCAGCTCCTGGGCAGGAGCCTCGGGGCACACGAGAACATAAGCAGAGAATAATTGAGCACAAACATGAGCTATGTGCAGAAATGAGGCAGGTCAGTGCTTTATTGACTCAGCGAGAAGAGGTTCTCCAAGGCAGAAATTCTCCTGCATTTGTTAAGCGGCGCCTCCCGGAGCCCTCGGAGATCTCCTGATTATTTCCTGCTCCAAGCATAAAAACCAGGGATGTTTTATGGATGAAATTACCTCATGGCTGGGGCTAAAGATGCTTCACCTGCAGAACTCTCTTTTCAGAGATTTCGCCCAGTAAAATAGAGCAGAAATTCGCACATTAAAATTCCTTGGAAAAGGAAAGGCAGGGCTTGTGTTAACAAGCCCAAGGGAGCCCAGGGAAGTGGGAAAGCTGCTCCCAGCCTTACAAGATCAGACACAACAGGTTGCTGATTTAACAAGCTGCACTAATGCAGGATTTCTTGGCTGTTTTTCCCCCTTAAGGAGGATTTTTCCCCAGTTTTAGCTCCTCGCTAATTTTGATGCCTTGCGCTCATTTTTCTGGATTTTCCGCACGCTCATTCCCGAGGTATTTATTTATTGGTGTGTGACCAATCCATCGTCACAGTGTACAGGATTCTCAACACCCCCAGCGTGGATTACAGGAGTTTGGCTCTTGGAGTGCCCAGGAGAGGCTGAGGGAGCTGGGGCTGCTCAGCCTCCAGAGGAGCCCCAGCTGAGAGGGCCCTCAGCCCTGGGTGTCACTGGGTGTCCCTGGGTGTCCCTGGGTGTCCCTGTGTATCCCTGGGTGTTCCTGGGTGTCCATAGGTGTCCCTGGGTGTCCATAGGTGTCCCTGGGTGTCCCTGGGTGTTCCTGGGTGTTCCTGGGTGTTCCTGGGTGTCCATAAGTGTCCCTGGGTGTCCATAGGTGTCCCTGTGTGTCCCTGGGTGTCCCTGGATGTCCCTGGGTGTCCCTGGGTGTCCCTGGGTGTCCCTGGGTGTCCATAGATGTCCCTGGGTGTCCCTGGGTGCAGGGAGGGTCAGAGCAGGGCCCAGCAATGGCACAGAGGAACGGCAGGGACTGAGCCCAGGGAGCTCCCCCTGCTCAGGAGGCTGAACTTCTTCCCTGGGCAGGGACCGAGGTGGAGCAGAGCCCAGAGAGGGCTGGAGTCTCCTCCCTGGGGATATCCCAGAGCCACATGGACACACTCCTGTGCTCTGGGGTGACCCTGAGGTGGCACCAGGTGACCCCACTGTGGTCTCTCCCAGCCTCCCCCATCCTGGGATTCCGTGAACAAGGGAATTCCAGAGCATCCCTGGGAAGTCACTGTTTGCTCTCTAAAGTGCCTCCTCGATGCCAGGAGTCCACGACCTCACCCCATGTGCTTCCAAGACTCATAAAAAGGTGACTTGGAAGAATCTCCACTGCCCTGCCAGTCCATCCCTGTCCTGGCGTGAAAATGGGAGCAGAGAATAACCCTGGAGCTCGATAACTTCCCCTGGGCCCAAGGAGGTCCTCCAGCTGCCTCTGCACACTGAGCTGAGATTTCAGGTGACCTTGTCCCCTGCCCTCAGTGAGATAACACTGCCCTGCTCCAGCTTTCCATGGGGACACAGCCACAGCAGGTCCTGCCCCAGAGAGAGGGACCCTCGTGGGGAGGGACGAGGGGAGAACGGGAATCAGGAGGTGGGAGGATGGGAATTTCTGTCCCTCAGTGGGAGAAAGGGCTGGCTGGAGCACGGGGAGGGGAAAGGGGGTCAGGCTGGCTGGGAGCAAGAGGAGGGGAGAGCAGCAGTGGGAGAGAGGAGGGAACTGAATGGGAGCAGAATTCATTAGGAGATTGTTAATTCATTCACCAGGGACAGCAGCTCAGCCCAGGGGTTTGGGCAGAGAGGGACAGGAGCCAGGGAATGGTTGGCAGTGGCAGAGGGCAGGGCTGGATGGGATGTTGGGAATGAGGAATTGTTCCCTGGGAGGGTGGGCAGGCCCTGGCCCAGGGTGGCCAGAGCAGCTGTGGCTGCCCCTGGATCCCTGGCAGTGTCCAAGGCCAGGCTGGACATTGGGGCTTGGAGCAGCCTGGGACAGTGGGAGGTGTCCCTGCCATGGCAGGGGTGGCACTGGGTGGGCTTTAGGGTCGATCCCAACCCAAACCATTCCATATTCCACAATCCCATGCTCACTGCAGGCCTGCACAGCCACACACCTCAGCACTGGGAATTTTGGCTTGCACAGGAGTTTAAGCCATGGAAAGGAAATTGTGGGACGAGTTCTGGGCCTTGCCTGCTCTGGAAAGGACCAGGGCCTGGATCAGCTGCCCTAGCTGAGAGATTCCCCTCCAGGTGACCACGGTCCAGGTGTCGAGTGACAGGCACCAAGAGTCACCCTGAGGTGACACTTTGGAACAGGTTTTGGTGCCCAGAGCCCTCTGAGTCTCACAGAGCAGGAGCTCCTCTCTCAGCTGAGCAGGACAATTCTGGGGAGCAGTAGATGGCTCGGGCTGGAGGGGATCTTGGAGACCATCGCAGCGTTAAAACCTTTGGGTGTCCCTCGCTCCGTGGTCTCCCAGGAATTCCTTTGGAATGCCAGGCAGAGCCCTTGCCCCAGCCCTTCTCTCCCGTGGGAAAGCAGCAGCTTTTTCTACCACAGAAAGTAAATTTTGGTTGGAATAAGGTGAGGAGTAACACCTCAGTGTAGCTGCACTGTTTTAGAAATCTTTCTGTTCTTTCTCAGGGAGAGTAGAGATAAGCTGCATTCTTGTACTTTCTTAATCTCTGTGTTTGGTACTAGGTGTTGTATAGCTGTGACCAATGGTTTTAGGAGGTGGATTCCCTGCTGACCAATAGTTGCTAGATTATTAATGGATATATAAAGAAGTTTCTGTAAATAAAGTTTCTCCTTTCACCATCTTGGGTCCATCTGCCTGCTTCCTCTGCCAGCTCCTGCCAATCTCAGGAAATCTAAACCCACACCTCAGAGGATGTTCCTCTGCCAGACCCAGCATGGGGAACAGCTGGATTTTAGGGATATAATCCTTCCTGGGTTATTATCTATGGAAATACCCTCAGTTTGGTTCCTAAGCCAGAGGAGGAAGACCTGGGCTTGGAATTCGAGTCACTTGTGGTTCAGAGCCCAAAAAGCCCTCCAGGATGTGAGGGCTGGGCAGGAAGGACCTGTGAACACATCCCTTGGGATGTGCAGCTGCCCGGGGCACTGACCCCGCCGGCCAGCACACATGTCTGGGCTTTAGTCAACCCTTCCCAGTCACATCCAGGACAACTGGAGTTCAAATTCTTCCCAACAGACTAATTAGGCAAAATATTTAGAAATGCTGCAATTCCAGTCATGCTTTTGCCGTAACATTTGGAGAAACAATGATGCTTTCATATAGCAAGAGCCTCTGAGGCTGGAAAAACACACAGGGCACAAAATTCTGCTCAGGTCTGAGAGCTCTGATGACAGAAATTCCTGATGCACCCATGCACAGGCACAGCAGCATCCAAATGCTGCTCACTGGGCACACCTGAGAAGCTTTTAGTTGGGTTCAGGAGGGCTTGAGCCGTTGAGTACAAGGGGAATATCATTTACAGCAGGAGCAGGGAGCTAATCAGACAGAATATTCTCCGCCAGGGCAAGCAATGTATATTGACAAAGCTTTTGTAGCTCCTTTGTTGTGCATTCTTTCCACACACCAGCGCAGGAAGATCATGTTCGCAGCAGCTCCTGCTGCGAGGTGTCAGATTGCCTTCGGATTTTTCCAAATCGCTCCAAACCCAAGCGAAAGAAAAGCGAGGGAATCCTGGAAATGGGAAGCAAACCCTTCCGTTTCCATCAGGCTGCGACAAAAGCCATGAAAAATCCAATTGTGCCTGTGCCACCCGAGTGTGCTCCTGCTTTTCCCTCCATCAGAGCGTGTCACGATGGCACCGTGGCTGCGTCACCGCGGCGTGCCTGAGAGAGCAGCCAGCCACTTCCACCAGGGCAGCGAGAGCAAGTGCCCAAGAGTTTATGGAGTGACAGAGCCAATTCCTGCCCTGATTTATTGACCCTCCCGTTGGATGGCCCCTCTGCCAAGCGGTGCCGTTGGAATGCCGAGTTATTTTCTCATGCGAAAAACCAAAAAGAAGAAGAAGGGGGGGAAAAAAAAAAATAAAAAGCCTTGGAACTCTTAAAATTAAGGACCGTCTCTCCTCCTGTCAGGCTGCAACAAACCCAGCACATTTCTCAGCGTGGCTCTTTTGCCAGAGGTTTTTTTAAGCACGAAGGTGGCTTTGTTTGGGTTTTTTGAAACAAAAACAATGGACCATGTGGGGCCAGGCAGGTGAGGCAGCATCCAGGGCAGCCTGGGCTCCTCCTCCTCCTCCCTCCCTCCCCGAGTGCCTAATCCTGTAAACACCTTAAAGCACAGCTGGCTCCTGCCCTCCATGCTATCAAGTGGGAAGGCATTTTATTTTTCTGGAATGAAAGAGCCAATTTATGCCCTTTTATGGACCATTGGAGGAGTCGCTGCAGTGGAAAGTTTTCTGCAATAAAGGTTCCCTTGTTTATGAGCCCTTTGTGTGGCACTTGTGGGACCACTTGGTGCACTCAGGAATCTCCTGCAGGCTCTGCTAAGGAAATCAGAGCTCCTCATTCCTTCTCCCCAGGGTTCGGGATGGGTTTTCCAACACTGGCTTTGGCTGCTATCAACTGATGGATAAACCAAATTTGTTCCATACAGGGAATCCCAAAAAGGTTTGGGTTGGAGGGATCTTAAAATCATCCAGTGCCACCCCTGCCATGGCAGGGACACCTCCCACTGTCCCAGGCTGCTCCAACCCCAATGTCCAGCCTGGCCTTGGACACTGCCAGGGATCCAGGGGCAGCCACAGCTGCTCTGGCCACCCTGGGCCTCCAACCCTCCCAGGGAAGGATTCCTCCCATAAAATGTCTCAATTCCACAACAGAACCTGCATTTTGGTTATAGATTTACCCTATTCAGGTGGGGTGAGGGAAGCACCCTGACTGAACACAAATAAAAATCACCTCCTTGACACCTCTGTAACAGTTCAATTATTTTGTTCCACCAACACTGCTAAGAAACAAAGGCATTTGAGTTCTGTGTGCAACTGATGCCAGTTGACTTCTGCTCACAAGAGAGCAAAACTAAATGCACAACACATCTGTGCCAGGGCCTGCCCACCCTCCCAGGGAACAATTCCTTCCCAAATCCCATCCAGCCCTGCCCTCCTTCACCTTAAAAACATTCCCCTGATCCTACCCCATGCCCTTGTCCGAAGTCCCTCTCCAAATTTGTCCCCCAAAGGTCTGAGATTACCCAAAAAGCCACCGTTCCCAGGGGCAGTTCCGCTCTCTGTTCAAACCAGTTCCACCAGTAAAAAAAAAAAAAGCATCTTTGTGCATACATCAGCCCAGCCAGACCCAGATTCTTGTTGCCTTTTCAGTTCTGAAACACTGGTTTTGTTTCTTATTTCCAAAAAGCTTCTTTCACCTCTGAGGGAAAGACCAACCTGACACAAAAAAAAAATAATGAGTGAAAAGGCTTTATCAGGGTTACAATAAAACCACAGAACTCATTTGTATCACCAGTTAAAAAATGACTGAGAGGGGGGAAAAAAAGAGACAAAATATCTGAGAGGGAACAAAGAGACCAAATATCCATCTATTTATCTGTCTATCCATCTAATTTTAAACCTCAAATAACACTTAATCCAGCAGCGTGTGGTAGGTGTTACTTTGGAAATGAGAACATGAAATTTCAGGCACTGATATCCTTCTGACAGTATTATTTAACCAGGAATGACAGATAACAATCAACCAGAGCAGCCAAGGGTCTCTTAACACCATTAAGTGATGAAGTTGTAAGAATGACAGCAGAATAATTCCTGGTGTGTTTGTTGACTCGTAGGAGCTGGAGCACCATGTTTCCATGGATATGGAGTTTCTGCTCTATGGTTTGTGCTTTTCCTATTTAAGGATCAATGCTGAGGAGAAAGAAGGATTTGGTTCTGTGCTTCTTGTGGTGCATAAACGTCAATATTCCAAAGAGCCACATCTGAGCATGGACAGGCAGCTGGGGATCAGTGCAGAGCTGCATTTATGGGGTGAACAGGGACTGAAAACCCCTCAGCCACCCTGAGGAATCCTGGAATCACAGCAGGCCTGGGTTGGGATCGACCTTAAAATCACCAAGTGCCACCCCTGCCATGGCAGGGACACCTCCCACTGTCCCAGGCTGCTCCAACCCCAATGTCCAGCCTGGCCTTGGACACTGCCAGGGATCCAGGGGCAGCCACAGCTGCTCTGGCCACCCTGGGCCAGGGCCTGCCCACCCTCCCAGGGAACAATTCCTCATTCCCAACATCCCATCCAGCCCTGCCCTCTGCCACTGGCAACCATTCCCTGCCTCCTGTCCCTGCAGCCCTTGCAAATTGTCTCTCTCCATGGTTCCTGGGGCTCCTTCAGGCCCTGCAAGGCCACCCTGAGCTCAGCCCAAAGCTTCTCCTCTCCAGGCTGAACAATCCCAACTCTCGCAGCCTTTCCTCCCAGCAGAGCTGCTCTGTCCCCACTCAAATCCCTGTCACACTCCCAAGTGTCTTGTCCCTGACACTGAACCTCCAGGACATCTCCACTGCACCTCCCGAGCCATGACACGGCACGAGGCAGAGGTTCCTTGGATTTTGGGATTCCCCCAGCAGCTGTGTGTGTCAGGGGCTCTGTGATCACCACCCCGACGAGCTTTTCCCCCTGGGGCACATTCCTGACTCCTCCTCCTTCCCCACGCACATTCCCATTGATGTTCCCCTCCAGCTGCACATCCTGGAGGTCACTCCAGTGCTCATGTAGCCACATGGTCACCAGAGTGACCACCAGGACATCCAGGCAGACATGACATCAGCAGGGAATGGTGATGGAGGAAGGAGTTGGATGGACTGAGATCAGCCAAACCCTGACCCAGAGCAGCATCGTGAGGGCTTGGACCTACCCAGCCCTAAAGGTGGAGTTAGAGCAGTGCTGGATCTTCCCAGAATCCCAGAATTCCAGAATCCCAGAATCACAGAATCACAGAATCCAGGTGGGAGAGCCCTTCAGGACCACCCAGTGCCACCCCAGCAGCACCAGCAGCACCCAAACCCTGTCCCCAAGGGCCACATCCAGACTGCTCCTGAGCACTCCCAGAGACAGGGACTGCAAACCTCCCTGGGCAGCTCATTCCAGTGCCTGACCACTCTGACAGGGACATTTTCTTTCCCAATCTCCAACCTGAGCCTCCCCTGGAGCAATCTGAGGCCATTTCCTCTCCTCCTGTCCCTGTCCCCTCCTGTCAGAGCTGTGCAGAGCAATGAGGGTCCCCCTGAGCCTCCTGTGTGCCCCAGGCAGGGCTGTGACCGTGACAGCAGCCAAGGCAAACACGTCAGGCAAGAGCCAATCTCTGTGGAAGGGGAAATGGGGAGAAATGATGGAATAATTGGGCAAAAGACACTTATGGAGCAGGTTCTCTGTCGGAAGAAAATGGTGACAAAAGCTCTTTGCTGTTTAATTGTGCAATTCACTGGTGTGGAAGAATTTCTTCACCAGGAGCAATTTCTCCATGGAAAGGGTGCTCAGGCCTTGGCAGGGCTGCCCAGGGAGCTTTGCAGTGCCCATCCCTGCAGGTGTCCCAGCAAGGCCTGGCCGTGGCACTCAGTGCTCTGGGCTGGGGACAAGGTGGGCATGGGGCACAGCTTGGGCTCCTTGGGCTGGGAGGGCTTTTCCAGCCTCAGGGACCCTGGGATGTTCTGGGGACAGAAATCGCCTCTAATCTGCACATTTTTAACTGACAGAACTCCAGACACTCTCTGGTGCCACCAGGGAGGCACAGCCAGGCTGTCCCCGGCGTGGAAAAGGCTCAGGATGTTTCCCAACACTCCTGGCAGCCCAGGCTGGCTGTGTCCCTGTGCCTGGTCCCCAGACAGAGCTGGGAGCAGCAGGAGCTCTGCAGGCAGGAGCCACCCAGCCGGAGAGGAATCCTCCCTGGGAGGATGAGCCTTATCGATAACCAGCACTCAGCCAAGGACAGGAGAGAGGGCACGAATAATCGCATGCAGCAGTGTGCAGGGGCTGAACCTGTGCTGCTCGGTGCAGAAAGCTCAGGAATTCCACGCCCAGAGACACTGCAGGTGTGGGGATGGACAGAGGCACTGCCAGCTGAATTCACCTCCCTCTCCTGATCCCAACTGATGCCTTTGAATATTTCTAGTTTTTCACTCTTCATGTATCTGTAACTTGCTGTAGTTCTGTGCTTCTCACAAAGTGCTCAAATCCTCTGTCCCAGCACCTTTGGCCAAACAAAGCTCTCTGAACACAGATTCAAGGACATATTCATTGCCCTAGGGCCCCAAAATATGTAAACAACAGTGAGCTGGGGGAGCAGGCCTGGGGTGGTGAACATCATCACCTGAGGGTGATTGGAGAATTAAGGGCAATGTGCTAATGGACAGAACTGATCAAAGGTGAAGGGCTCAGGACCCAGGGTCCATTTTGGGTGTCGTCCCCGGGGGAGACTTTCGCTTGCCTGAATGTACCTTGAAGGCCTCGAATAAATTTGTCCACATTTTATACTCCTGATTTGTTTTGGCCTCTGTTTCAGGCACCACAACTCATGAACCTCTGGGGCAGCAGCGGTGCCACTTCAGCTGCAGGAGCTGCTTCGGAATCCGTGATCCCCAGCCCTGCATTTGGGAGCAATCCCCGCTCAGGCTGAATTTCCCTGCCTCAGAGAGGGTTTGGGTGAATCCTCTCAACCTCTGCTGGATTTTGAGGAGTGGGAAACGGAGCTGGGAGCACCTGGCAGCCCTTGCCCCCTCCTGAGCGTGGGGCAGAGCTCTGCATGTCCCCTGCCCTGATCCCAGGAGGATGCTCAGCCTCTCTGCAAAGTCTCGGGCTATTTTCACAGCCATTAGGTCATCTCTTGGCTCTGTCCTGCCCTGGGCTGTGCGGCAGATGGAGAGGCCTCCCTCGCAGCCCTGCCCGGCTCTGGGGATCCCAAACCCGGCGTGGGGACACTCGGGAGCTGCTGTGGGACTGGGGACGGCTGCTCTGGGGGCTCTGCAGCACCGAGCTCCTCTGGGGGTGTCTCATTTCCAGAACATTCTGCCTGGAGCATCCTGAGGAATCTTGGTTTGGCCATGAGGAGCTCTGCAGCCCTTCAGCTGAGCTTCCTCCTCCCTAATTTGGGCAGGATTGAGCTCTGGTGTGGCACAACCCTAAGCCCATTCTTTTTTTTTTTTTTAAATTTCATTTTAAAATAAGCTCTAATTACACCCAGCACACGGCCTCATGAATCAACCTGATTCTGTTGTGACAAGTTTAGCCCTGGGTGTGTGATCTGTCCTAGGAGATCACACAACTTTTCCTTCTCATCCCTTTCCATAAAAAATCCTCTCGCCTGCCCCCTTTCCCTTCTGATTTAATCACCAGCTATTAAAGTGACACGGAGAATAACACCTCCGTTTGCCCAGAGTGCTCAGCCTGGCATCTGACAGCTCTCAGGATCACTGAGCACTTCCCCTGTTTGCTTCCCACTCTGGCATGGACCTTCTGGTCCTTTCTTTGTGTATCTGATTCCAACCTGCCTGCACTGTCCTGCTCTGGAGGGAAAATGAAGGGAAAAAAGAAAACTGAGGCCTGTTTCCAAAGAGATTTTTGTGGAAAAACAGGAGCTGAGCTACTGTTTGTGCCTACAAATCACCTGAGAAGGAGCAGGTGGACAGTACATCAGCACCTGGGATTATTGGATGGTCAGGATCCTTTCGCATCCTTTGTTTCCCTCTTTTCTTCTTGCTTTTCCCATCTGTTTTTGGTCATGTGAGTAGGTAGGGGCTGTGCAAAGGAGACTCTGTTGGTTTTTTGTGGCCAGAGAAAGAGGGTTCTTCAAATGCAAGCAATAAATCTTATTAATTTCTATTAATTACCCTGTGAGATTTGGACACTCCAGACCCAAAATTCACCTTCACTCCCAGCACTGACCTCTCCAGAACTGCTGTAGCCACCAATTTCAACATCAAAATCGTGTCACAACCTCAAATTGCCTTTTTTAAAGCTCAATGCAGTCCTTTGATAAGATTTTCTGCGAGCAGAAACAAACCCTTCCCTCCCAGCTGTTGTCACCAGGCAGGATGAAACTCAGTCCCATCCCCAGGATCCCGAGGGATCAGGTGACAGTGGCAGGAGTGCTGAAGGGAGGGTGGTGGCACCTGAGCGGCCCTGTGACCTTCACAGCTCCTTGGAGCAAAACCACCAGCCTGGAGGACACTCAGACCTGCCAAAATGTCCCTGGGAGGCGAAAGGTCACAGTCCTGAGCTGAAGCAGAGCCAACTCAGCTCTGTGAGTGCTTTCCAAGGGGGAGAGGAAGCACATCCTGCTGTCCCTGCTGTCCCCGCTGTCCCTGCTGTCCCTGCTGTCCCTGCTGCCATCACCTGGGAGCTGCACAGGGTGGAAAATCCCCAGCTCCAGGAGCTGTGTGATTCACTTCCAGGTGCTGACATTCTGCCTAGCAGGACCCACCAGAGCCACCAGCATCTCCCACCTCGGTCTCACTGGTGAGAAACCCTCCATGGTGCCAGGGCATCGACCCCTTGGGCTGTGCCCTCGTGGGAGGGGACATGGGAGGTGTTGGATTGGCATGGAAGGACCCCAAAGCCCACCCAGTGCCACCCCTGCCATGGCAGGGACACCTCCCACTGTCCCAGGCTGCTCCAACCCCAATGTCCAGCCTGGCCTTGGACACTGCCAGGGATCCAGGGGCAGCCACAGCTGCTCTGGGAATTCCATCCCAGGGCCTGCCCACCCTCCCAGGGAACAATTCCTCATTCCCAACATCCCATCCAGCCCTGCCCTCTGGCACTGGCAACCATTCCCTGCCTCCTGTCCCTGCAGCCCTTGTCCCCAGTGCCTCTGCAGCTCTCCTGGAGCCCTTCAGGCCCTGCCAGGGGCTCGGAGCTCTCCCTGGAGCCTTCTCCTCTCCAGGAACACCCCCAGCTCTCCCAGCCTGGCTCCAGAGAGGCTCCAGCCCTGGAGCAGCTCCGCGGCTCCTCTGGACTCTCTCCAGCAGCTCCAGGTTCTCTGTGCTGGGATCCCACCCAAGCTGCTCTCCAGGTGAATCTCACAAGGCTGGAGCAGAGGCACAAGGAGGAATCATCTCCTCCCAGGGAAGCACCGCTGGCTTTTCCCACCACGTGGAACAGCACAGCTGCCCTCTGGCCAGGGCTGGGCTTTAAAAATAATAGCTACACTACCACAAACTATCCTGAGGCACATAAACAAGTCGTCCAGACATCAAAAATTGTCAAGGAGCTGCTCTCCTGCTGCTTCCCCAGCAATGAAATAAAGTCCTGCTACTCTGGATTCATCCCAGTTATATTTGAGGCGAGTTGGAGCCTCAGGTTTCCAAATCCTTTTATTGAATTAAGGGCAGAATTCCTGTTTCCAAAGGCTCCCATCAACATGACAACACTGGAGCAAACAAGAACAGCCTATTTAAAAGCAGGCAAACATTTCCCAGATGAAAGACAAACATTGTAGGTATTTATTAAGGCCCTAATCCAAGTAAATCTCGAATCCATTTAGCAAAAGAAAAAAGCTTCAAACAACCATTTTCAAGAGTCTCGAGAACTCCAAGACAACTGCAGTGTTTTATCTTTCAGGACAGCTCGTAGTAATAGGACACAGAGAATGCCTTGAAGATGAGAGAAACTTTAGATGGGATCTTGGGAATGAGGAATTGTTCCCTGGGAGGGTGGGCAGGCCCTGGCCCAGGGTGGCCAGAGCAGCTGTGGCTGCCCCTGGATCCCTGGCAGTGTCCAAGGCCAGGCTGGACATTGGGGTTGGAGCAGCCTGGGACAGTGGGAGGTGTCCCTGCCATGGCAGGGGTGGCACTGGGTGGGCTTTAGGGTTCCTTCAACCCAAACCATTCCATGATTCCATGATCTCTGTGCTCCAAGGTATTCCCTCAATGAAAAATTCCTGTGTTTTCTGGGTTCTGCTGGGATGAAGGACCACAGGATCTCTTTGGTTTTCAGTGTCACAGACACAGAGCCCCTCCTTGCAGCCCTCTCACAATGTTGCCTTTTTCCTCTCAAATTGGGGCTGGGCTGGAAAAACTCCCTCCATGGTTGGATTCAGCACCATATTTCATGGGATCATGGAATATCCTGAGCTGGAAGGGACCCACAGGACCATCCAGTCCCACCCTGGCCCTGCCCAGCCCCCAACAATGCCAGCCTGGGCATCCCTGGCAGCGCTGTCCAAAGGCTCCTGGAGCTCTGGCAGCCTCGGGGCCGTGCCCATTCCCTGGGGAGCCTGGGCAGTGCCCAGCACCCTCTGGGGGAAGAACCTTTCCCTGATCTGCAGCCTGAGCTGCCCTGGCCCAGCTCCAGCCATCCCTGGCTCTGTCCCTGTCCCAGAGCAGAGCTCGGAGCTGTCCCTGCACTGTCCCTCGGGAGGAACCTGCAGGATCCTCTTTTGGAGCTCTCCCACCTCAGGTTTTTCCATCCATGGATTTTTCACTCCAAACCCCTGGAAGTTGGTGTCTGGATCATTTCTGTCTCAATGGAGCAGTGATTTTGAAGGCCTCATCCATCACCACTGCAGAATATTTCCACAGGCAGGATGCTCTGCATGCATAACACACCTGGAGATTGCTCTGCCTTTCCCTTCTCCCTGGGCCTTCCTTGTCTTCAGTCTCATTTCCTTGAAATGGAGCTCCAATCTCCACGAAATCCAAGTTCTCTTTCTGTGGCAAAGCACAAAAATTGCATTCCTCTGAGAGCCCAGAGGACAGAGCTGGTATGGTAAAATAACTTATATACAATGCAAATTTCTTTCATTCCAATGGCTTTCCTCCTAACAAATAACAAAATTTAAGTTTTAGGAGAAAAGCTGTTCAAAGAGCTGCCTAAAATATGAAATTTTCCAGAATTGCCTCGTTTCCAAGAAGAAAAAGAACATTCGCCTGTTTTTAGATTAGCAGAGGAATAAATACAGATGATTAAATATATCATGAGTCTGAATTTATTTTTATTTTTCTGATGTGCCACTGGCTTTGTTGTGCAAGGTTTTTCCCATTAGTTATTTTTAGGGGGGTTAGATTGTATTTTCCCCTAACGGGTGACATAATGTCTTGTTAAGACAATTGACCCAGATAAGCCCATGCCAGCTTCATCAGAATCGGTCTGATGCATCTGGATTTTGGATATTTTGGTGGGTCACAGACCAATAGTCTCTGTGGCACGGAAAATAATGGAAAATATTCCTTTTTCTCTTTTTTTTTTTTTTTTTTTTGGTTTTTCAGACTGCCAGCTTCAGCAAGGCTCCTCCAAGTTGACACTGGTTCGGAGTGACCTAATTCAAGCAAAGATGCCTGGCCCCGAGGGAGACACAGCAAAGCAGCCCCCAAATTTAAGGGCGAGGCAGAGAAGTCTTTTGGGTCAGCAAATATCCCGAGGGAATCCTGCTCCTCTGGGATCCCAGCAGCGCTGGGGAGCAGCAGCTCAGTGCAGCCACGTTCTGAAGCTCCTTCAGGAGCTGACCAATCCATCACCTGCCTTCTCCAGGCTGAAATTTGGGAAGCAGCACCAGGAAAACAGCACATCTGCTCTGCACTTCCAGCCCCGCGCCGGAGGACTGAAGTGTTTGCTTTTCCTGACTTTTTCCGTTCCGTGCTCTGCTTTCCTGGGAGCACAGAGCGCTGGTGGTCCCCAGTTATTTGTTGGTGCAAAAATACGGCGAAGCTGCGCTCCGGTTCTGCTGAACCTGGCGAGGAAGGGAGGATGGAAAGGGTGAGGGATGAGGCTCCTGTGGCCTCCTCCTTGTGGCAGGGGAGAGGAGAGGAGAGGAGAGGAGGAGAGGAGAGGAGAGGAGAGGAGAGGAGAGGAGAGGAGAGGAGAGGAGAGGAGAGGAGAGGAGAGGAGAGGAGAGGAGAGGAGAGGAGAGGAGAGGAGAGGAGAGGAGAGGAGGAGGAGAGGAGAGGAGGAGAGGAGAGGAGAGGAGAGGAGAGGAGAGAGAGGAGAGGAGAGGAGAGGAGAGGAGAGGAGAGGAGAGGAGAGGAGAGGAGAGGAGAGGAGAGGAGAGGAGAGGAGAGGAGAGGAGAGGAGAGGAGGAGAGAGGAGAGGAGAGGAGAGGGCCCAGGGATGCCATGGGAGAGGAGAGGGAGAATTCAGCACCTCCAGGGCATCCAGGGCCAAGTGCCAGCCCTGCCAAATGGGAACAGGGCTTGGGAAAAGAGTGCTTGGGAAGGAGAGGGCAAAACCCCACAGGGAGTAAAGCTTCTTCCTCACAGAAATGCTGCTCTCTGGCACAGGGAAGCTGTGGCTGCCCCTGGATCCCTGGCAGTGTCCAAGCCAGGCTGGACATTGGGGTTGGAGCAGCCTGGGAGAGTGGGAGGTGTCCCTGCCATGGCAGGGGTGGCACTGGATGGGATTTAAGTCCCTTCCCAACCCAAACCATTCCATCATTCTGTGATCTTTTATGATTCAATGATCTTTCATTTTACCCAGATCTGTAGGCAATTTAATCTCCTAATTTTTAAGGTGAAAAAGTGAAAATGGAGCACTTTGCATGGCCTGAGTACAACTGTAACAGATTTAAAAACACAGACTTCTTTCCTTTAGAAGGATGAAGAGCTCTACTGGGAGGAAAGGCTGCGAGAGTTGGGATTGTTCAGCCTGGAGAGGAGAAGCTTTGGGCTGAGCTCAGGGTGGCCTTGCAGGGCCTGAAGGAGCCCCAGGAACCATGGAGAGAGACAATTTGCAAGGGCTGCAGGGACAGGAGGCAGGGAATGGTTGCGTGGCAGTGGCAGAGGCAGGGCTGGATGGGATGTTGGGAATGAGGAATTGTTCCCTGGGAGGGTGGGCAGGCCCTGGCCCAGGGTGGCCAGAGCAGCTGTGGCTGCCCCCTGGATCCCTGGCAGTGTCCAAGGCCAGGCTGGACATTGGGGTTGGAGCAGCCTGGGACAGTGGGAGGTGTCCCTGCCATGGCAGGGGTGGCACTGGATGGGATTTGAGGTCCTTCCAACCCAAACCATTCCATGATTCTGTGATTTTTTGGTTTAGCCCAGTAGTGTGGCCAACCCTATCTCTTTCTGCATTTTCAGGTGCAAAAGTGAAGTTGGAGCTGTTTGCTTGACCTTTGTACAACCATAACAGATTTTAAAAGTAGAATCTTCACCAAAGCAAAGTGGTACCCAAAATGAAACTCTGAACCAAGTATTAAACATCCAGCAGTTCCCAATCTTAAATGCTCAGTGCAATAATGCAGGTGAGATTTAGAGCAAAACTTCCTATTCTGCCTTCTCGAGCTGAGCTCAGGATTGCTTGGGGCTGGAATTCATTTGGTGACTTAATTGTTACTCACTATGAAGACTGATTTGCTTTGTGTTTAATAAAGTATTTTATGCTGGATCGGTGTCGTTTTCCTAATAATTGCTCC
>JAWUZG010000982.1:12500-140506 GCA_036785705.1 Acanthornis magna | reverse complement strand
GGGATTTTGGGGAATTTGGGGGATTTGGGGAAATTCAGAGGGAATCGGGGGGGTTTGGGAAATTTGGGGGGAACCGCGGGAATTTGGGAAATTCGGGGGATTTTGGGAAATTTGGGGTGAGATGGGGGATTTGGGGAAAATCGGGGGATTTTGGGAAATTCGGGGTGAGATTGGGGGATTTTGGGGTGAAATCGCGGGAATTTGGGAAATTTGGGGGGAAATCGCGGGGTTTTGGGAAATTCGGGGTGAAACCGCGGGATCTTGGGGAATTTGGGGGCTTTGGGGTGGATTTTGGGGTGAAATCGGGGGATTTTGGGAAATTTGGGGGGAAACGGCGGGAATTTGGGGAAATTTGGGGCAAAATCGGGGGAATTTGGGAAATTCGGGGTGAGATTGGGGGATTTTGGGAAATTCGGGGGCTTTGGGGTGGATTTTGGGGGAAATCACGGGATTTTGGGAAATCGGGGGGTTTGGGAAGTTTGGGGAGAAATCGGGAAATTTGGGGTGAGATCGGGGGATTTTGAGAAATTCGGGGTGGAATTCAGGGGTTTTGGGGGTTCTTTGGGGAGGGAATTGGGGTTTTTGGGGGGGGTTGGGGGGGATTTTGGGCGGATTTTGGGGTTTTTGGGGGCTTTTTTTTGGGGTTCTTTTTGGTTTTTCCCATCCCGACTCTGACCCCCGCAGTTGGGGCGCGGGGAGAGTTTTTTCTGGGGGATTTTTTTTTGTTTTTTGGGGGAATTTTGGGGTTTTTTGGGGTTTTTTGGGTGGATTTTGGGGTTTTTTTGGGGTTTTTTGGGTGGATTTTGGGGTTTTTTGGTTTTTTCCATCCCGACTCTGCCCCCCGCAGTTGGGGGGCGGCAAGGGATTTTTTGGGGGATTTTTTTGGGTTTTTTGGGGCGGATTTTGGGGTTTTGGGGGTTTTTTGGGGGTTTTTTTGGGGGTTTTTTTTGGGTTTTTCCATCCCCTTTCTACCCCCCGCAGTTGGGGGGCTGGGAGGGGATTTTTTTGTTTGTTTTTTGGGTGGATTTGGGGGTTTTTTTGGGTTTTTTCCATCCCGACTCTGCGCCCCGCAGTTGGGGGGCGGCGAGGGCCCCCCCCAGTTCCTGAAGGTGCCGCGGCCGCGGGCGGAGCTGGGGGGGCTGCGCCGGGGGGGTCTCTATGGGGTGAGGGTCCGCGCTCGCTCCGAGGGAGGCTACGGCGACTTCGGGCCCGAGACCACCGTGAGCGCCCCGGGGAGCGGTGAGACCCCAAAAACCCCAAAAAACCCCCAAAACCACCCCGAAATACCCCAAAATATCCTAAAATACCCCCGAGACCACCGTGAGCGCCCCGGGGAGCGGTGAGACCCCAAAATATCCTGAAAATAACCCAAAATATACCAAAAACCACCCCAAAAATACCCCCGAGACCACCGTGAGCGCCCCGGGCAGCGGTGAGACCCCAAAATACCCCGAAAATAACCCAAAATATCCCAAAAATATCCTAAAACACCCCCGAGACCACCGTGAGCGCCCCCGGGAGCGGTGAGACCCCGAAAATAACCAAAAAACCCCAAAACCACCCAAAAATAACCCAAAATATCCCAAAAATATCCTAAAACACCCCCGAGACCACCGTGAGTGCTCCGGGGAGCGGTGAGACCCCGAAAATAGCCCAAAAAACCCCAAAAACCACCCAAAAATATCCTAAAACACCCCCGAGACCACCGTGAGCGCCCCCGGCAGCGGTGAGACCCCGAAAATAACCCAAAAATAACCCAAAATATCCCAAAAATATCCTAAAACACCCCCGAGACCACCGTGAGCGCCCCGGGCAGCGGTGAGACCCCAAAATATCCTGAAAATAACCCAAAATATACCAAAAACCACCCCAAAAATACCCCCGAGACCATCGTCAGCGCACCGGGGAACGGTGAGACCCCAAAATATCCCAAAAATAACACAAAATATCCCAAAAATATCCTAAAACACCCCCGAGACCACCGTGAGTGCGCCGGGGAGCGGTGAGACCTCCAAAAACCGAAAAAAACACCCAAAAATACCCCAAAATATCCCAAAAACCACCCAAAAATATCCTAAAACACCCCCGAGACCACCGTGAGCGCCCCGGGCAGCGGTGAGACCCCAAAATACCCCGAAAATAACCCAAAATATCCCAAAAATATCCTAAAACACCCCCGAGACCACTGTGAGTGCTCCGGGGAGCGGTGAGACCCCGAAAATAACCCAAAAAACCCCAAAACCACCCAAAAATAACCCAAAATATCCCAAAAATATCCTAAAACACCCCCGAGACCACCGTGAGCGCCCCGGGGAGCGGTGAGACCCCAAAAACCCCAAAAAACCCCCAAAACCACCCCGAAATACCCCAAAATATCCTAAAATACCCCCGGGACCACCGTGAGCGCTCCGGGCAGCGGTGAGACCCCAAAATACCTCGAAAATAACCCAAAATACCCCAAAAAACACCCCAAATACCCCCGAGACCACCGTGAGCGCCCCGGGGAGTGGTGAGACCCCAAAATAACCCAAAAAAAACCCCAAAACCACCCAAAAATATCCTAAAATACCCCCGAGACCACCGTGAGCGCCCCGGGCAGCGGTGAGACCCCGAAAATAACCAAAAATAACCCAAAAACCACCCCGAAATACCCCAAAATATCCCAAAAACACCCCAAACCCCCCAAATTCCCCCCAAATCCCCCAAATCCTCCCCAAATTTCCCCCAAAACCCCTCGAATCCTCCCAAAATACCCCAAATTCTCCCCAAATTCCCCCCAAATACCCCAAATTACCCCCAAATCCCCCCCGAATTCCTCCCCCAAATACCCCAAATTGCCCCAAATTCTCCCCAAATCCCTAAAACCTCCCCCAAAATCCCCAAAATCCCCCCCAAATCCCCCCCAAACCCCCGCTCTCTCTCCCCGCAGAGGGGTCCCGGGGGGGGCCCGGGGGGGTCGTGGCCGCGGCCTCAGCCCTGGGGGGGCTCCTGCTGCTGGCGGCGCTGGGAGGGACCCTGCTCGCCATGAGGTCAGTCTGGGGCAAATTTGGGGGATTTTGGGAATTTGGGGTGAATTTGGGGGGATTTGGGGTGATTTGGGGTCAGTTTGGGGGATTTGGGTTGGATTTGGGGTCTCGGGGGGCTCCTGCTGCTGGCGGCACTGGGGGGCGCTGTGCTCGGCCTCAGGTGAGAATGGGGCAAATTTGGGAGGTTTTGGGAATTTGGGGTGAATTTTGGGGAGGTTTGGGGTGATTTGGGGTCAGTTTGGGGGATTTTGGGAGGTTCTGGGGGGGTTTGGGGTTCCTGGGGGGGCTCCTGCTGCTGGCGGCGCTGGGAGGGGTCCTGCTCGCCATGAGGTCAGTTTGGGGCAAATTTGGGGGATTTTGGGGTCAGTTTGGGGGATTTTGGGGGATTTTGGGAATTTGGGGTGAATTTGGGGGGATTTGGGTTGGATTTGGGGTCTCGGGGGGCTCCTGCTGCTGGCGGCGCTGGGGGGCGCTCTGCTCAGCCTCAGGTGAGTCTGGGGGATTTTGGGGGAATTTGGGGTGAATTTGGGAGGATTTGGGGTGAATTTGGGGTCAGTTTGGGGGATTTTGGGAGGTTCTGGGGGGGTTTGGGGTCAGTTTGGGGTCTCTGGGGGGCTCCTGCTGCTGCTCGGCCTCAGGTGATTTTTGGCGAAATTTGGGGGATTTGGGGAATTTGGGGTGAATTTTGGGGGAATTTGGGGTCTCGGGGTGGATTTTGGGGCAGATTTTGGGTGGATTTTGGATGGATTTGGGGTCTCTGGAGTGGATTTTGGGAATTTGGGGTGAATTTGGGGGTCTCAGGTGGATTTTGGGTGGATTTTTGGATGAATTTGGTGTCTCGGGGTGGATTTGGGGCAGATTTTGGGGATTTTGAGTCTCGGGGTGGATTTTGGATGGATTTTGGGGTCTCAGGTGAATTTTGGATGGATTTTGGGTCTCAGGTGGATTTTGGGGCAGATTTTGGGTGGATTTTGGGTCTCGGGGTGGATTTTGGGTGGATTTTGGATGAATTTGGGGTCTCAGGTGAATTTTGGGGCAGATTTTGGGGTCTCAGGTGGATTTGGGGCAGATTTCGGGGATTTGGGGTCCCAGCGCTGTCCCCTCTGTCCCCGCAGGCGCTGGCGGCTCCGTGCAGAGAAACAGCGACACAGTGCCACCCGCGGGGGGCTCGGTGAGGGCCCGGGGTGTCCCCAATGTCCCCAAGTGTCCCCAAATGTCCCCGAATGTCCCCAAAAAGTCCCCAAAATTACAAAAAAAAATCCCTAAATGTCCCCGAATGTCCCCAAATGTCCCCGAATGTCCCCAAAATTACCCAAAAAATGTCCCGAATGTCCCCAAATGTCCCCGAATGTCCCAAAAAAAATGTCCCAGAATATCCTCAAATGTCCCCAAAAATGTCCCCAAAATTACCCCAAAAATATCCCTAAATGTCCCAGAATGTCCCCAGCTGCCCCAGGTGTGTCCCCAGCTGTCCCAGGTGTCCCCAGGTGACCCAGGTGTCCCCAGGTGTGTCCCCAGCTGTCCCAGCTGTCCCCAGCTGTCCCCAGCTGTCCCCAGGTGTCCCCAGGTGTCCCCAGCTGTCCCAGGTGTGTGCCCAGGTGTGTCCCCAGGTGTCACCGCTGTCCCAGGTGTCCCCAGCTGTCCCAGCTGTCCCAGGTGTGTCCCCAGGTGTCCCCGGTGTCCCCAGGTGTGTCCCCAGCTGTCCCCAGCTGTCCCTAGGTGTCCCCAGCTGTCCCCAGATGACTCAGGTGTGTCCCCAGGTGTCCCCAGCTGTCCCCAGGTGTCCCAGGTGTGTCCCCAGGTGTGTCCCCAAGTGTCCCCAGCTGTCCCAGCTGTCCCCAAGTGTGTCCCCAGGTGTCCCAGGTGTCCCCAGGTGTGTCCCCAGGTGTGTCCCCAGCTGTCCCCAGGTGTCCCCAGCTGTCCCTAGGTGTGTCCCCAGCTGTCCCCAGGTGTGTCCCCAGGTGTCCCCAGGTGTCACCTGTGTCGCTGTCCCCGCAGGTGGGAAGCTCTACATTGACCCCCTGACCTACGAGGACCCCGAGGTGGCCCTGAGGGACTTCGCGCAGGAGATCGATGTCACCTGCGTCACCATCGAGGAGGTCATCGGCGCCGGTGGGCACTGCCACCCCCCGGGACCCCAAACTGGGGAATTTGGGGAAATTTGGGGAAATTTGGGGTGATTTTGGTGAGGTTTGGGGCATTCGGGGCCATTCGGGGTCTCTCAGGTATCTCCCACCTGTCCCAGGTGAGTTCGGGGAGGTGTGGCTATTTTTTGGGTGAATTTATCAATTTTTGGGGTATATTTACCCAATTTTTGGGTGCATTTTGGTGTTTTTTGGGTAACTCTGTCCATTTTTTGGGTATATTTACCCAATTTTTGGGGTCCCAGGTGAGTTCAGGGAGGTGTGGGATTATTTTGGGATGAATTCAGGTACTTTTGGGAGTGGATTTATCCAATTTTTGGGTGGATTTCTCAATTTTTTGGGTCCCCAGGTGAGTTCGGCGAGGTGTGGGTGGGTTTTTGGGGTGGATTTATCCATTTTTTGGGTGGATTTATCCATTTTTCATGTGGATTTTGGTGGTTTTTGGGTGGATTTACCTAATTTTTGGGTGGATTTACCCATTTTTTGGGTGTATTTATCCATTTTTTGGGTGGATTTCTCAATTTTTCGGGTCCCCAGGTGAGTCCGGCGAGGTGTGGGTGGGTTTTTTGGGTGGATTTATCCATTTTTTGGGTGGATTTCTCAATTTTTCGGGTCCCCAGGTGAGTTCGGCGAGGTGTAGGTTGGTTTTTGGGGTGGATTTACCTAATTTTTGGGCGGATTTACCCATTTTTTGGGTGTATTTATCCATTTTTCGGGTGGATATATCCACTTTTTGGGTGGATTTCTCAATTTTTCCCCTCCCCAGGTGAGTTCGGCAAGGTGTGGCTATTTTTTTGGGGTGGATTTGGGTGTCTTTTGGGGTGGCTTTACCCATTTTTTGGGTGGATTTATCCATTTCTCAGATAGATTTTGGTGGGTTTTGGGCGGATTTTTCCATTTTTCAGCTACATTTACCCAATTTCCTGTCCCCAGGTGAGTTCAGCGAGGTGTGGGTGGGTTTTTGGGGTGTATTTATCAATTTTTTGGGTGGATTTATCCATTTTTCATGTGGATTTTGGTGTTTTTTGGGTGGATTTACCCAATTTCCCATCCCCAGGTGAGTTCGGTGAGGTGTGGAGTTATTTTGGGATGAATTCAGGTATTTTTTTGGGTGGATTTTGCAATTTTTGGGTCCCCAGGTGAGTTTGGCGAGGTGTAGGTTGGTTTTTTGGGTGGATTTTTCCATTTTTCGGGTGGATATATCCATTTTTCGGGTAGATATATCCATTTTTTGGGCGGATTTCTCAATTTTTCGGGTCCCCAGCTGAGTTCAGTGAGGTGTGGCTATTTTTTGGTGTGGATTCAGGTGTTTTTCCCGTCCCCAGGTGAGTTCGGCGAGGTGTGGGGTTATTTTGGGGTGTATTTATCCATTTTTCGGGTGGATATATCCATTTTTTGGGTGGATTTCTCAATTTTTTCGGTCCCCAGGTGAGTTCGGTGAGGTGTGGCTATTTTTTTGGGGTGAATTCAGGTACTTTTTGGGGTGTATTTATCCATTTTTCGGGTGGATATATCCATTTTTTGGATGGATTTCTCAATTTTTTGGTCCCCAGGTGAGTTTGGGGAGGTGTGGGTTGGTTTTTTGGGTGTATTTACCCATTTTTTGGGTGTATTTATCCATTTTTCGGGTAGATATATCCATTTTTTGGGCGGATTTCTCAATTTTTCGGTCCCCAGGTGAGTTCGGCGAGGTGCGGGTGGGTTTTTTGGGTGGATTTATCCAATTTTTGATGGATTTCTCAATTTTTCCCCTCCCCAGGTGAGTTCGGCGAGGTGTGGCTATTTTTTTGGTGTGGATTCGGGTGTTTTTTGGGGTACATTTATGCATTTTTTGGGTGTATTTATCCATTTTTTGGGTGTATTTATCCATTTTTCGGGTAGATATATCCATTTTTTGGGCGGATTTCTCAATTTTTCGGGTCCCCAGGTGAGTTCGGCGAGGTGTGGCTATTTTTTGGTGTGGATTCAGGTGTTTTTCCCGTCCCCAGGTGAGTTCGGCGAGGTGTGGCGCGGCCGCCTGTCGCTGCCGGGCCAGCCCGAGGCCGAGGTGGCGGTGAAGACGCTCAAGGGCGGCGCGGGCGAGCGGCAGCGGCGCGAGTTCCTGCGCGAGGCCGCGCGCATGGCGCAGTTCCGCCACCCCAACGTGGTGCGGCTGCGCGGCGTGGTCAGCGCCGGACCCCCGGCCATGATCGTCACCGAGTTCCTGCTGCACGGCGCCCTCGACGCCTTCCTCAGGGTGGGGACACTGGGGACATCGTGGGGACATTGGGGGATTGGGGACATTGTGGAGACATTGGGGGGTTGGGGACATTGGGGACACTGGGGACATCGTGGGGACATTGGGGGTTGGGGACACTGGGGACATCATCAGAGGGTTGGGGATATTGGGGACATTGAGGACATTGAGGACATTCGGGACATTGGGGACATCGTGGGAACATTGGGGGGTTGAGGACACTGGGGACACTGGGGACATTGAGGACATTGGGGACATTGGGGACATTGGGGGTTGGGGACACTGGGGACATCGGGCGCAGTTCTGCCACCCCAGCATGGTCAGCGCCGGACCCCCGGCCATGATCGTCACCGAGTTCCTGCTGCACGGCGCCCTCGACGCCTTCCTCAGGGTGGGGACACTGGGGACACTGGGGACATCATCAGAGGGTTGGGGATATTGGGGACATTGAGGACATTGAAGACATTCGGGACATTGGGGACATCGTGGGGACATTGGGGGTTGGGGACATTGGGGACACTGGGGATATTCGTGACATTGTGGGCATTGAGGACATTGGGGACATTGGGGACATTGTGGACATTGAGGACATTGAGGACACTGGGGACATTGAGGATATTGGGGACATTGGGGATTGGGGACACTGGGGACATCGGGCGCAGTTCTGCCACCCCAGCATGGTCAGCGCCGGACCCCCGGCCATGATTGTCACCGAGTTCCTGCTGCACGGCGCCCTCGACGCCTTCCTCAGGGTGGGGACATTGGGGACATCGTGGGGACATTGGGGGTTGGGGACATTGGGGACACTGGGGACATTCGTGACATTGTGGGCATTGAGGACATTGGGGACATTGGGGACATTGTGGACATTGAGGACATTGAGGACACTGGGGACATTGGGGATATTGGGGACATTGGGGGTTGGGGACACTGGGGACATTGGGGATATTGGGGACATTGGGGGTTGGGGACACTGGGGACATCGGGCGCAGTTCTGCCACCCCAGCATGGTCAGCGCCGGACCCCCGGCCATGATCGTCACCGAGTTCCTGCTGCACGGCGCCCTCGACGCCTTCCTCAGGGTGGGGACACTGGGGACATCGTGGGGACATCATCAGAGGGTTGGGGACACTGGGGACACTGGGGATATTCGTGACATTGTGGACATTGAGGACATTGGGGACATTGGGGACATTGTGGACATTGTGGACATTGAGGACATTGAGGATATTGGGGATATTGGGGACATTGGGGGTTGGGGACACTGGGGACATTGAGGATATTGGGGACATCGGGCGCAGTTCCGCCACCCCAGCATGGTCAGCGCCGGACCCCCGGCCATGATTGTCACTGAGTTCCTGCTGCACGGCGCCCTCGACGCCTTCCTCAGGGTGGGGACACTGGGGACATCATCAGGGGGTTGGGGATATTGGGGACATTGAGGACATTGGAGACATTGGGGACATTGGGAACATTGGGGACATTGGGGATATTGGAGACATTGGAGACATTAGGGAGGTTGGGGACATCAGGAATATTGGCGACATTGGGGACATTGGGAATATTGGGGACATTGGAGACATTGGGGACATTGGGGACGTTGGGGACATTTGGGACACTGGGGACATTGAGGATATTGAGGACATTGGGGATATTGGAGACATTGGAGACATTAGGGAGGCTGGGGACATTGTGGGTGTTGGGGACATTGGGGACATAGGGGACACTGGCGGGGTTGGGGACATGTGGTACTTGTGTCACCTCAGTGTCCCCATGGTGTCCCCAGGGCCGGGAGGGGACGCTGTCCCCGCTGCAGCTGGTGGCCATGCTGCGCGGCATCGCCGCCGGGATGCGCTACCTGTGTCCCCTCAATGTCACCTCAATGTCACCTCAATGTCCCCAGGGCCGGGAGGGGACGCTGTCCCCGCTGCAGCTGGTGGCCATGCTGCGTGGCATCGCTGCCGGGATGCGCTACCTGTCGGACGCGGGGTTCGTGCACCGCGACTTGGCCGCGCGGAACATCCTGGTGGACGCTCACCTGATCTGCAAGGTGTCTGACTTCGGCCTGTCCCGAGCGCTGGACAGCGACAGGGACAGCGACCCCACCTACACCAGCTCGCTGGTGAGACCCCCGACCCACCGGGACCACCCAGACCGCCCCAGGACCACCCTGGGATCAACCCGGGACCACCCCAGACCACCCCAGGACCACCCCCGACCCACCCTGGGACCACCCCAGACCACCCTGGGACCACACCAGACCCACCCCAGACCACCCCAAGACCCCCGGGACCACCCCAGGACTGCCCCAGGACCACCCTGGGACCACCCCGGGACCACCCGGGACCACCATGGGACCAATCTGGGACCACCCCAGAACCCTCCAGTCCACCCCAGACCACCCCGGGACCACCCCCAGACCCACCAGGACCACCCTGGGACCACCGGGACCACCCCAGACCACCCTGGGACTGCCCCAGGACCACCAGGACCACCCCAGACCACCCCGGGCCCACCCCAGACCCCCCGGGACCACCCTGGGACCACCCCAGGACTGCCCCAGGACCACCCCAGACCACCCTGGGACCACCCCAGACCACCCCGGGACTGCCCCAGACCTCTGTGGCAGTTTGGGGTCTCTTTGGGTGTTTTTGGGGTCTCTGTGGCAGTTTGGGGTTTCCTTGGTGGGTTTTTTTGGGTTTCTTTGGGGGTTTTTGGGTCTCTGTTATGATTTGGGTGTTTTTGGGGTCTCTTTGGGTGTTTTTGGGGTCTCTGTCCTGTTTTGGGGTCTCTTTGGGTATTTTTGGGGTCTTTGTCACGATTCGGGGTCTCTTTGGATGTTTTTGGGGTCTCTTTGGGTGTTTTTGGGGTCCCTTTGGGTGTTTTTGGGGTCCCTTTGGGTGTTTTTGGGGTCCCTGTCCCGTTTCGGGGTCCCCCTGACCCGCTGCCCCCCAGGGCGGGAAGATCCCGATCCGCTGGACAGCGCCCGAGGCCATCGCCTTCCGCACCTTCACCTCGGCCAGCGACGCCTGGAGCTACGGCATCGTCATGTGGGAGGTGCTGAGCTTCGGCGAGAGACCCTACTGGGACATGTCCAACCAGGACGTGAGTGTCCCCAAAACCCGGGACCCCCCAAAATCCCCAAAATCCCCGAATTCCAAAAAAAATCCCACCCAAAATACCAAAATTAAAAAAAAAAATCCCACCCAAAAACACCGAAATTCCCCCAATCCACCCCAAAATCCCAGTTCAGAGGGAGGTGCTGAGCTTCGGGGAGAGACCCTACTGGGACATGTCCAACCAGGACGTGAGTGTCCCCAAAATCCCCAAAATCCCCAAAATCCAAAAAAAAATCCCGCCCAAAACACCGAAATTCCCCCAAAATCCCCGTTCACAGGGAGCTGCTGCCATTCGGGGACATGTCCAACCAGGACACGAGTGACCCCAAAATCCCCAAATTCCCCAAAATCCCCAAATTCCCCCAAACCGCACTCGCCTGTGCCCTCCGGGGTGATCAACGCCATCGAGCAGGACTATTGTCACTGTCCCCCCCTCACCTGTCCCTCACCTGTCCCTCACCTGTCCCTCACCTGCGCAGGTGATCAACGCCATTGAGCAGGACTATTGTCAGTGTCCCCTGTCCCTCACCTGTCCCTCACCTGTCCAGGTGATCAACGCCATCGAGCAGGACTATTGTCAGTGTCCCCTGTCCCTCACCTGTCCCTCACCTGTCCCAGGTGATCAATCCCATCGAGCAGGACTATTGTCAGTGTCACCTGCCCCTCACCTGTCCAGGTGATCAACGCCATCGAGCAGGACTATTGTCACTGTCCCCTGTCCCTCACCTGTCCCTCACCTGCACAGGTGATCAACGCCATCGAGCAGGACTATTGTCACTGTCCCCTGTCCCTCACCTGTCCCTCACCTGCACAGGTGATCAACGCCATCGAGCAGGACTATTGTCAGTGTCACCTGTCCCTCACCTGTCCAGGTGATCAACGCCATCGAGCAGGACTATTGTCACTGTCCCCTGTCCCTCACCTGTCCCTCACCTGCACAGGTGATCAACGCCATCGAGCAGGACTATCGGCTGCCGCCCCCGGCGCGCTGTCCCCCCGCGCTGCACCGCCTCATGCTGGACTGCTGGCAGCGCGAGCGCGGCGCCCGCCCCACCTTCCCCCACATCGTGCGCGCCCTCGACCGCCTCATCCGGCGCCCCGAGAGCCTGCGCGTGCCCCCCCCGGAGACCCCCAGGTGAGCCCACACACCTGGGGGGGCAGACACACCTGGGGATGTTGCGGTGGGGCAGACACACCTGGGGATGTGGGGGTGGGGCAGACACACCTGGGGTGGGTGGGGCAGACACACCTGGGGATGTGGGGAAGGGGGGCGGACACACCTGGGGATGGGTGGGGCACACACCTGGGTGGGGCAGGCACAATTGGGGATGTGGGGAAGGGGGGCGGACACACCTGGGGGGGGCAGACACACCTGGGGATGTGGGGGTGGGGCAGACACACCTGGGGTGGGTGGGGCAGACACATCTGGGGATGTGGGGAAGGGGGGCGGACACACCTGGGGCAGGGCAGACACACCTGGGGGTGGGAGGGGCAGACACACCTGGGGATGGGTGGGGCAGACACACCTGGGGCAGGGCAGACACACCTGGGGCAGGGCAGACACACCTGGGGGTGGGAGGGGCAGACACACCTGGGGATGGGCGGGGCACACACCTGGGGGGAGGGACACACACCTTGGTGGGGCAGACACACCTGGGGGATGGATGGGGCAGACACACCTGGGGATGTGGGGGTGGGGGACAGACACACCTGGGGCAGGGCAGACACACCTGGGATGGGAGGGGCAGACACACCTGGGGATGTGGGGCTGGGGCAGACACACCTGGGGATGGCAGGGGGTCCAGGACACCTGGAACCGTTTGGGGTGGGGGTCGTGGGGTGGGCGGGGCCAACAGGGAGCACCTGGGGGGTGTCCCCAACACCTGAGCTCCAGGGGAAGCTGCCCCCAGGCCGTGGCTCTGACCCTCCCTCTGTCCCACAGCTCCTCCCCGACCTGCCTGGAGCAGCGCGGCCCCCCCGGGACCACTCCCGGGCCCACCCCCGGGCCCACCCCCGGGCCGTCGGTGGGGGAGTGGCTGCGGGGCCTGGGGCTGGGGGGCTACGAGGAGCCGTTCCGCAGCGCGGGCGTGACCGGGCTGGAGCTGCTGCCGCGGCTGCGCAGCGAGTATGGGGCGGGGGGCGCCGGGGGGCACCGGGGGGCACCGGGGGGCACTGGGGGGCACTGGGGGGGCACTGGGGTGACACTGGGGGGCACTGGGGTGGCACCAGGGTGGCACTGGGGTGACACTGGGGGGCACTGGGGTGGCACCGGGGGGCACTGGGGTGACACTGGGGTGACACTGGGGGGCACTGGGGGGCACTGGGGTGGCACTGGGGGGCACTGGAGGGCACTGGGTGGCACCAGGGGGGCGTTGGGGGGCACTGGGGTGGCACAGAGGGTGGGGTGGGGGGCCTGGAGTTGCTGCTGCAGCCACAGAGGGAATGGGGAGGCTTTGCGGGGGTCGTGGGGGGCGCAGGGACCCCGCAGTGACCCCCGTGTCCCCCCCACCCCAGGGACCTGCTGCGCATGGGGGTGACGCTGGCAGGGCACCAGCAGCGAATCCTGGAGGGCGCCCAGAGCCTGCGGAGCGCCCCCAAAGGAGACCCTCAGTGCTGACACTGCCCCCGGCCCTGCCACGCAAGATGGCCGCCAGGGACGGCACTGAGGGACTCAGCTGGATGGGGGAGCAAGATGGCTGCCAGGACAAGATGGCTCCCATTCCAATATGGCTGCCAGGACAATATGGCTCCCATTCCAATATGGCTGCCAGGACAATGTAGCTGCCAGGACAATATGGCTACTGTTCCAATATGGCTGCCATTCCAACATGGCCACTCTTCCAATATGGCTGCCAGGACAATATGGCTGCCAATCCAATATGGCCACTGTCCCAATATGGCCGCCATTCCAAGATGGCCACCATTCCAAGATGGCTGCCATTCCAAGATGGCTGCCATTCCAAGATGGCTGCCATTCCAATATGGCTGCCATTCCAATATGGCCACCATTCCAATATGGCTGCCATTCCAAGATGGCTCCACCCAATGGCCTGATGGGCGTGGCCTGGATGGGAGGGCCCCAGGGGCGGAGGACCAGCATGAGGACATGGCTACCAATGGGCGTGGCCAACTACAGAGTGGGTGTGGTCAAACTGGGTGTGGTCAAACTGGGCGTGGTCAGATGGGCGGGGCCGGGTGGGCAGGGCCCCCCGGCGCTTTTATTGTCCCATCCTGTCCCCAATTCTGGGGCGGAGCCAATAAACGCAGCTGATGCCAATGAGGGGGCGGGGCCATGTCCCCGAGGCCACCACCAAGGTCCCTTTTGTCCCAGTGTCCCCACATGTCCCCATTGTCCCCAGGTGTTCCCATTGTCCCCACATGTCCCCAGGTGTTCCCATTGTCCCCAGGTGTCCCCATTGTCCCCACGTGTTCCCATTGCCCCCACATGTCCCCATTGTCCCCAGGTGTCCCCAGTGTCCCCAGGTGTCCCCATTGTCCCCATGTGTCCCCAGGTGTCCCAGTGTCCCCATTGTCCCCATGTGTCCCCACTGTCCCCAGGTGTCCCCACTGTCCCCAGGTGTCCCCAGTGTCCCCAGGTGTCCCCATTGTCCCCATGTGTCCCCAGGTGTCCCAGTGTCCCCATTGTCCCCATGTGTCCCCACTGTCCCCAGGTGTCCCCACTGTCCCCAGGTGTCCCCAGTGTCCCCAGTGTCCCCACGGCTCCAGGTGTCACCAAAGGCCACCCCAATCCCGAGGGTCCCCAGGATTCCCCTCGTCCCCAGGGCCACCACGCTCCCAGGTGTCCCCAGAATCCCAGGTGTCCCCACGGTCCCCGAGGTCCCCAAGGCCACCCCAGCTGTCCCCGTAGTCCTCCCTGTCCCCAAAGTCCCCAACGCCCCCGTGCTCCCCAATGTCCCCATGGTCCCCAACGTCCCCAACCCCACCCATGTCCCCGCAGTCCCCATTGTCCCCAAGGCCACCCCTGTCCCCGAGGTCCCCGCGGTCCCAGCTGTCCCCGGCCAGCGCCACGGCCGTGCCGCGCAGGGTCCAGGCCAGCAGCGCCAGGCGCCGGCGGGCGCTGTCCCCGCGTGTCCCCGGTGTCCCCAGCTCGGCCACCAGCGCCGGCAGCGTGTGGTCCCCGCGGCCCAGCAGGACGTGGCGGAAGGGGGTGACAAGGGGGGACACGAACGGGGACAGCAGCGACGCCTCGGCCTGAGGGGACAGGAGGGGACACGGTCAGGGGGACGGGGAGGGGACAGGAGGGGACAGGAGGGGACACGGGGGGAGGACACAGGGACAGGGAGGGGACACAGGGCAGTGACGGAGGGGACACGGGGACATGCAGGTGACAGGGACAGGAGGGGACACGGTCAGGGGGACAGGGAGGGGACAGGAGGGGACACGGGACAGGGACAGGAGGGGACAGGAGGGGACAGGAAGGGACATGCAGGTGACAGGGACAGGAGGGGACACAGGGGCACAGGGAGGGGACACAGGGACAGGGAGGGGACACGGGACAGGGAGGGGACATGCAGGGGACATGCACAGAAGGGGACACAGGGGGAGGACACAGGGACAGGGAGGGGACACAGGGCAGTGACAGGGAGGCACAGGGAGGGGACAGGGAGGGGACAGGGAGGGGACACGGGGACAGGGAGGGGACAGGGAGGGGACAGGGAGGGGACAGGGCGGGGACAGGGCGGGGACACGGGGACAAGGAGGGGACACAGGGCAGTGACAGGGAGGCACAGGGAGGGGACAGGGCGGGGTCACGGGGACAGGGAGGGGACACGGGACAGGGAGGGGACAGGGAGGGGACAGGGAGGGACACTCACGGCCATGAGCACAGGGAGGGGACAGGGAGGGGACACAGGGACAGGGAGGGGACAGAGGGCAGTGACAGGGAGGCACAGGGAGGGGACACGGGGACAGGGAGGGGACAGGGAGGGGACACGGGGACAGGGAGGGGACAGGGAGGGACACTCACGGCCATGAGGCGCGCGTTGAAGCCGCGGTTGAGGCGCTCGTTGGAGCTGTCGGATCGCGACATGTCGCGACGGAGCGACGCCGCCGCGCGCACCACGCCCCCCCTGGCCGAGGACAGGCACTGCAGGGACAGCCCCCGCGCCTGCGCGGGACAGACTGGGCTGAACTGGGCTGTACTGGGAGGGACTGGGATGGACTGGGATGACGCAGGGGGACACCGGGTGGGACAGAAGTGACCCCCCTCAGTGTCACCCCAGTGTCCCCCAGTGCCCTCCCAGTGCCATACCGGTTTATACTGGTTTATACTGGTCTATACTGGTTCATACTGGTCTATACTGGTTTATACTGGTTTATACTGGTCTGACCTGCAGCGGGGCCAGCTGCCGCACCAGCGCGTCCCCAAGAGCTCCAGGGTCCCATGTCCCCTCCCTGTGTCCCCCAGTGCCCTCCCGGTTTATACTGTTTCATACTGGTTTATACTGGTCTATAACTGGTCTGTACTGGTTTATACTGGTCTACACTGGTCTATACTGGTCTATACTGGTTCATACTGGTCTATACTGGTCTGACCTGCAGCGGGACCAGCTGCCGCACCACCGTGTCCCCGAGGGCTTCGGGGTCCCGTGTCCCCCCAGTGTCCCCTCCCAGTGCCATACTGGTTCCATACTGGTTCCATACTGGTCTATACTGGTTCATACTGGTTTATACTGGTCTGACCTGCAGCGGGGCCAGCTGCCGCACCAGTGCGTCCCCGAGGGCTTCGGGGTCCCGTGTCCCCCCAGTGTCCCCTCCCAGTGCCATACTGGGTCCATACTGGTCTATACTGGTCTATACTGGTTCATACTGGTCCATACTGGTCTGACCTGCAGCGGGGCCAGCTGCCGCACCAGCGCGTCCCCGAGGGCTCCGGGGTCCAGCGGCAGTCGGGGGTCGTGGCCCAGGCGCAGCAGGAGCTGCGCGGCCACCGCGGCCACCGCGCGAGCCACCGCGGGCAGCCGCCCCCGCAGCCGCCCCCCCAGGCGGCCCAGGGTGTCCTCGGGGGTCCCCAGGGCCGCGCGGGAGCCACCGCCCAGGGCCTGCGGGGACAGCGACACGGTCAGGGAGGGGACACGGGGACAGGGGACATGGGGGGAAATGGGGACAGGGACAGGGACATGGTCAGCGAGGGGACACGGGGACAGAGGGACAGGAACACGGTCGGGGAGGGGACACGGGGACAGAGGGACAGCGACATGGTCGGGGAGGGGACATGGGGACAGAAGGACAGGGACACGGTCAGGGAGGGGACACGGGGACAGAAGGACAGGGGATATCGGGGGACACAGTCAGGACATGGGGACACAGCCGAGGACAGGGACAGAGGGACACAGGGGGGGTACAGGGACCCTTGGGGACCCTTGGGGACACTTGGGGACCCTTGGGGACACTCAGACCTCATCAAAGCCAAGCTCCAGCGCTGGGACCCCCGCGGCTGCCGTGAAGGGAAAGGCGCCAGAGTCGGGGGACAAGGGACGGATCCTGCGGGGACACGGGGGGGACACGGGGGGGACACGGGGGGGCACAGGGACACAGGTGTGTGTAACACAGGTGTCCCCAGGTGTCCCCAGGTGCCCCGGGTGGGTGACACAGGTGTCCCCAGGTATCCAGGGTGGGTGACACAGGTGTCCCCAGGTGTCCCCAGGTGTCCCCAGGTATCCAGGGTGGGCGACACAGGTGTCCCCAGGTGTCCCAAGTGGGTGACACAGGTGTCCCGGGTGGGTGACACAGGTGTCCCCAGGTATCCAGGGTGGGTGACACAGGTGTCCCCAGGTGTCCCCAGGTGTCCCCAACTCACACGTCACTCTCCCAGCCCCGCCCCGGCCTCGTCAGCTGCTCCAGGAGGCTCTTCCCGCCCTCGTTTGGACTCTCCACCTTTTTTTCGGGGAGGGGGTGAGAGGGGGCGGCCCCTCCCCCACACCCCGCCCCTCCCCCACCCCACCCCCCGCCCCTCCCCCACCTGCTCCAGGGCGCTCTCGATCAGATTCACCAAAGTGGCGCTGGTTCTGACCACGAACCGATCTGCCCCTGGGGTGGGGGAGGGGAAAGGGGGGGGTCAGGGGGGGTCGGGGGCGGTGGGGGAGGGGCGAGCCCCCTCCTCAGCCCGGGGTCCGGGGGGTGGGGGAGGGGCGCACCCAGCACGGCGCGGTCCAGGCTGATGTAAGCAGCGACTTTGGTGTGCAGGAGGTCGGGGTAGCCCTGGGGGGGCGGGGGGGGGTCACTGGGGGGGTCACTGGGGGGGTCACTGGGGGGGGTCACTGAGGTGACCCCGGGGTGACCGCGGGGGGGGGGGTGGGGTCGCGGGGTCACCTCGAGCCACTCGGTGGCACCCAAGTGTCCAAACTCGGCCCCGTCCCAGCTGACGAAGAGCAGCGTCCGGCGGAGGTGGAACCCTGGGGGGGCAGGGGTCACTCAGGGGTCACTCAGGGGTCACTCAGGGGTCACCCGGGGGTCACTCGGGGGGTCACTCAGGGGTCACTCAGGGGTCATCCAGGGGTCACTCAGGGGTCACTCAGGGTTCACTCAGGGGTCACCCAGGGGTCACCCAGGGGTGGGAGAGACACCCCCCCCCAATTGTTGGGGTCACCCAAAGGTCAGGGAACACCCCGGAAATCCAAGGACCTCCCCTCCCCCCGTGACCCCCCCCAAAATGGGACCCCCAAAGACCCCCCCAACCCCGCCCCGGCCCCGCCCTCACCCTCTCGGCCAATGGCGGCGAAGAACCGCGCGAGCTCCAGCAGGAGGGCGGTGCCCACGCCCGAGGCTGCCGCCCCCGGCCCCAGCGAATCACGTTGCGCCCCCACGATGACGTAACAGTCTGGGCGGGGCCGGCGTCATGGGGAGGCCACGCCCATCCGGCCACACCCACCCCGCCATGGCCCCGCCCCGGCCACATCTCCACCCAATTGGCCCCACCCATTTCTTGCCCCACCCATTTTGGCCACGCCCCCACAATGACCCCGCATTGGCCACGCCCACTCCGACCACACCAAATTTAGCCACGCCCCCTCCGATTCATCATTCCCATTACCCCGCCCTCCTCTGACCCCGCCCCTTCACGTGACCACACCCATTTTCCTGACCACACCCACTGTGACCACGCCCCCTTCAGGCTCCACCCATACTGACCACACCCCCTTAGCATCCAGGCCACACCCACTTCGGCCACACCCCGATTGACCACGCCCAATTTGGACACAGCCCAGGTGTCCACACCCCGATTGACCACGCCCAAATTGTCCACACCCGAATTGGCCACGCCCGGATTGACCACGCCCTGCTTGGCCCCGCCCCGCTTGGCCCCGCCCCTCACCGGGCTCGAGCCGCCCCCGCAGGGCCCCGAAAACGCTGGTGAGGGTCCCGGGCCGCGTGCCCCCCCCCACGCTGAGCTGCAGGCGTCGCCCCCCCGGGCGGGGCAGGAACTGCAGGGACCCCCCCAGACCCCGCCCGGGGGGCACCCAGCGCGGGGGGGCGGGGGGGCCCTGCAGGACCCTGCAATGGGGAGGGGGACACGGGTCAGGGGGGGCTCCGGGTCCAGGGGGTCCCGGATTGGGGGTCCCAGATTTTGGGGAGGGGTCCCAGATTTTGGGGAGGGGTCCCAGATTTTGAGGAGGTGTCCCAGATTTTGGGGAGGGGTCCCAGATTTTGGGGAGGGGTCCCAGATTTTGGGGAGGGGTCCCGCCCGTACCGCAGCAGCTTCATGGCCGTGCTGGCGCTGATTGGGTGGGCAGGAATTGGGGGCACCCCCGGGGGGGCTCCGGGGGGGGCGTGGCCTGTGAAGGAGGGGAACCCCCGGCTGAAGGGGTCCCCCGCCCCCTCCTGCACCTGTGGGGACAGACAGACCCCCAAAATTATCCCCCAGACCCCCCAAAATTATCCCCCAGACCCTCCCAAAATTATCCCCCAGACCTCCCAAAATTATCCCCCAGACCTCCCCCCAAAATTATCCCCCAGACCCCTCCCCAAAATTATCCCCCAGACCCCCCAAAATTATCCCGCAGACCCCTGGAACCCCCAGGACCCCCCAATGGCCCCTATGTCCCCCCCCAATGTCCCCCCAAGACCCCCCAGGACCCCCCCCAGGACCCTCCAAAGTCCCCCAGGACCCCCCAGACCCCTCAGGACCCTCCCAAGATCCCCCAATGTCCCTCCATGTCCCCCCCAGACCCCCCAATGGCCCCCAGGACCCCCCCATGTCCCCCCAAGACCCCCCAGGACCCCCCGATGTCCCCCCCATGTCCTCCCCAGACCCTCCAATGGCCCCCAGGACCCCCCCATGGCCCCCCATGACCCCCCAAATCCCCCCCAGACCCCCCAATGTCCCCCAGCCCCCCCCACTCACGTGGACAGTCACGGCCGTGTCCCCCCCCAGCCCTGGGCCCCCCCCGGGCCCGGCCATGTCCTGGGGGTCTGGGTACAGCAGGACCCCCACGGCCCCCGCCCCTGCCGCCGCTGCCACCTGGGGGGGGACACCGGGGGGGACACCAGAGGGACCCTAAATCCACCGCCCCGCCCCCATTTTGGGGTCTCATTTTGGGTTGGGGTCTCTCCCCAGTTCGGGGGTCTCACCTTCTGGGCGGGGCTGCCCCTCCCGAGCCGCAGCAGCATCAGCTGCCCCCTGGCCGAGACCCCCCGGGCGCGGAGCTGGGCCAGGTCCTGGGGGCGGCCGTAGTGGCCATAGACCAGCCCCCCCTGCGGCGAGGGTCAGCGGGGGTCAGGGGTCAGGGGTCAGAGGGGACGGGGTTGGGATCAAGGGGGTCAGGGGGTCAGAGAGGAGGGGTCAGGGGTCAGAGGGGAGGGGTCAGGGGTCAAGGGGGTCAGCGGTCAGTGGTCAAAGGGGAGGGGTCAGTGGTCAAGGGGGTCAGTGGTCAGCGCTCAGGGGTCAGGGGTCAGGGGTCAGCTCTCACCGTGGCGTTGCCGGGGGCGCTCCAGGCACAGAAAGCGTCGGGGTCGAGGCGGAGCCGCTCCAGCTCCTCCCCCCCCGGCCCCACCCAGCGCAGGGTCACCTCCCCCCTGGGGTCAAAGGTCACGAGGACAGCGGTCAGCCTGACCCCCCTCCCCATGCCCACCCAAGGGTCACCTCCCCCCTGGGGTCAAAGGTCACGAGGACAGCGGTCAGCCTGACCCCCCTCCCCATGCCCACCCAAGGGTCACCTCCCCCCTGGGGTCAAAGGTCACGGGGTCAGGGTCACCCTACAAAAAGGCTCTGACCACCCCCCCAATGACCCCAGGGACCTTTGACCTTCTGTGACCCCTCCTGTGCCCCCCGAATGGTCACCCCCACCCCCGTGACCCTCCCGTGACCTCCCGTGACCCCCCCGTGACCCCCCGTGACCCCCCCCGTGACCCCCCCGTGTCCCCCCCTTACCGGATTGGGAGGGGGAGGGGCTGTGGGCGGCTCCAGGCCCGGGTCAGCCCCGCCCCCGCCAGGGCGCTGAGCACTGATTGGGCCAAAGCTCGGCCACGCCCTGACCCCGCCCCGTGCGGCCCCGCGCTGACCTCCCTGTGGGCAGGGGGCAGGGGTCAGCGGTCACAGCAGGGGTCACAGGGAGTCACAGGGGTCACAGGGGGTCACACAGGGCCAGCACTGGTCAGTGGTCAGTGGTCAGTGGTCAGTGGTCAGTGGTCACAGCAGGGGTCACACACAGGGCCAGCAGAGGTCAGTGGTCAGCGGTCAGTGGTCAGTGGTCAGCGGTCAGTGGTCAGTGGTCAGTGGTCAGTGGTCACAGGGGATCACAGGGGGTGACACAGGGCCAGCAGTGGTCAGCGGTCAGTGGTCAGTGGTCAGTGGTCAGTGGTCACTCACCGCACCCAGTTCTCCACCCGCTCCTCCACCAGGTGGCGCCGCAGCAGCTCGCGCAGGCGGGGCCGAGGGGGCGGAGCCTCCGCGCTGGCCCCGCCCCAAATCCCCTCGGGGGCCGAGCCTCCCGTGAGAGACCCCGCCCCCACCGCCCCGCCCCCGCACGGGGCGTGGCCAATCCCGGCCACCAACAGCCCTGGGGGAGGGGCCAGAGGGGGCGGGGTCAGGAGGGAGGCGGGGCTGTGGCAGTGGGTGGGGCCTGAGGGACACGGGGGGGACCCTAGGGGGACACTGGGGGACCCTGGGGGGACACTGGGGGACACGGGAGGACAGTGGGGGACACAGGGGGACACTGGGGGGGACACTGGGAGACCCTGGGGGACACTGGGGGACACTGGGGGACACGGGGGGACACGGGAGGACACTGGGGGACACGGGGGGACGGGGGGGACACTGGGGGGGCACCCTTGGGGACACGGGGGGACACGGGGGGACACGGGAGGACACTGGGGGACACGGGGGGACGGGGGGGACACTGGGGGGGCACCCTTGGGGACACTGGGGGACACGGGGGGACACAGGGGGACACGAGGGGGACAGTGGGGGACACTGGGGGGGCACCCTTGGGGACACGGGGGGACAGGGGGGGACACGGGGGTCCCGTACCCAGCAGGAAGGCGGTGGCCGAGCCCAGGGCCAGGGTGGCCCAGGGGTGGAGCCAGGGGCGGGGCCGGGGGCGTGGTCTGCGCCGGGGGCGTGTCCGGGGGCGGGGCAGCCTCACGGTTGGCTCCTCCTCCTCCTCCTCCTCCTCCTCCTCGCCCCCCCCCCGGGGGTCCCTGTGCCGCGAGTAGGACACGGGACCCCCCCGGGGGGGCTGCGGTGATGGTCACGGGGGGTCTGGGGGGGTTTTGGGGGCGTCCCCGAAATCGGGAGCCCTTTTGGGGGGTCCCGGACCCCCCGGGTTTTTTGGGGGGGCTTTTACCTGTCCGCGGAAGCAGCGCCTGAGGGTCTCCATGGCGGGGGGGGGGCCTGGGGGGGGCACCTGGGAGCGGTGGGCGTGACCCCGAGGGTCTCAGGAGGCTGCCGGGGTGATTTGGGGGAATCTGGGAGGGTCTGGGGGTCTCCCGGGGATGTCCCCAGAGGCTGCGGGGGAGCTCGGGGGGGGTCCCTGGAGTGTTTTGGGATTTTTCGGGCGGGTTCTGGGGGTCTCAGAGGGTCTCAGAGGGGTCCCTGGAGTGTTTTGGGATTTTTCGGGTGGGTTCTGGGGGGTCTCAGAGGGGTCCCTGGAGTGTTTTGGGATTTTTCGGGTGGGTTCCGGGGGGTCTCCAGAGGCTGCAGTTCGCCCCCCCCCCCAAAGGACAGACTTTGCCCCCGGCCGGACTTTGCCCCTCACCCACCCAATCCCTGCGTCCCCCCGACCCCAAAACCCCCCCGAGCCCCCCCACAGTGACCCCCCCCAACCTCCCCAACCCCCTCGGACAGCACCGAACCCTCGAAATCCCCAAAAACCACCCCAAAATGCCTCCCCCCCCCCGCCCCCGGCCCCGCTCACCCGCGGCCGCCGGACCTGCTCTGGCCCCGCCCACCAGGTGCGAAAAAGGGGCGGGGACTCGATTGAGGGGCGTGGTCAGGGTGGGGAGATGGGCGTGGCTTATCGATGAGTGGGCGTGGCCAAATGGGGCGTGCTCTCGTGGGTGGGCGTGGCCTCCAGGGCCCCGCCCCGGCGCCGCCAGGTCCCGGCGCCCATTGGCCGAGCCGGGACACTGACCTGGGGGGTCCCGGGGGGTCCGGGGGCGGCTCCAGGGGTTTAGGGGTCCTGAGAGGGGTCCCGGGGCTTGGGAGGGGTCCCGGAATCTGGGAGTCTCAGGGGGTTTGGGGGTCCCGAGGATTAGGGGGATTTGGGGTTTGGGGGTCCCGGAATTTGGGAGTCTCAGAGTTTGGGGGGCCCGGGTTTGGGGTCCCAGACGGTTTGGGGTCCCAGAGGGCTTGGGGGTCCCGGGTTGGAGAATTTGGGGTTTGGAGGGCCCAGAGGGTTTGGGGTCCCAGGGGTTTTGGGGGTCCCAAGGTTTGGGGGTCCCAGGGGGTTTGGGGGTCCCGGGCGAAGGAGCCCTCGGGCGCTCTCATAAATATTCTCTTGTTTGCATTAAGTTACATGGGGGGGGTCGGGGGCGCTGTCTCCCCTGAGTGACAGCTGTCAATCAATCACCCGTGGGGCCTGGGCAGCTCAGGGTGCTCAGGCGGGAGGGAGATGATTGACAGCTGTCAATCACCTGCCGGCACGTCCAACGTGCCGGGGGGAGGGGGGGGGGTGCTGTCGGTGCTCTTGATGCTGATGACTGGCAGCTGTCACTGCTGTTGATTGACAGCTGTCGGCGCTCTTGATGCTGATCCTGATTGACAGCTGTCATTTTAGCTGAACATTGCTGTCGATTGATAGCTGTTGGTGTTGTTGATTGACAGTTCTCAGTTCTGATGATTGACAGCTGTCAGTGTTGTTGATTGACAGCAGCTGTTGGTGATGTCAGTGCTGATGATCGAGGGCTGTCTGCCATGATTGGCAGCTGTTGATGATTGGCAGCTGCCGGTGATGATTGACAGCTGCTGCTGATAACTGACAGCTCTCTGTGATGACTGACAGCTGCTGGTGCTGATTGACAGTTATCCATAATGATTGGCAGCTGCCGGCAGAGATTGGCAGCTCTCTGCGTTGATTGACAGCTGCGATGATGATTGACTAAGAGTGTCCGCTCTCGGCAGTGATTGACAGCTGTCAGCGGTGATTGACAGCTGTCAGCGGTGATTGACAGCTCGGTCACCGCGGGCAGGTGTCGCTCAGGAAGAGCCGAACCTTCCCGCGCAGGAAGCGGCTCAGGACCCCCAGGAGCCGGGGGAGGGTCCGGACCCGCACCGGGGCGGGGGGCGAGGGCGGGGGCGGGCCCTGGGGGGAGAGGAGGGGAGGGGTCAGGGGGGCACCCCAAAACCGCCAGGGACCCCCAAGCCCAGCCCGGAGCACAGCAGAGACCCCCCGGACCCTCCAGAAACACCCCAAGGACCCCCAGAGCTCCCCATGACTGTCCCAGACCCCCCAGACCCCCCCATTTCCTCCCATTTCCCCCTAGGACCCCCCGAAACGCCCCCACGACCTCCCCGTTCCAGCTCGGGGACCCCCCAACTGCCGCTCCTGACCCCAAACCCCCCCAGGACCCCCCCAGGACCCCCCCAATCCCCCCAGACCCCCCGTACCGGCGCGGGCAGCCCCCGCAGCAGCCGGAACACACCCCAGACCCCCCAGGACCCCCCGAAATCCCCCCAAAGCTCCCCCAAACCCCCCCAGAACCCCCCCAAATCCCCCCAAATCCCCCCAGGACCCCCCCAGGACCCCCCCAATCCCCCCAGACTCCCCGTACCGGCGCGGGCAGCCCCCGCAGCAGCCGGAACAGACCCCAGACCCCCCAGGACCCCCCGAAATCCCCTCAAAGGTCCCCCAAACCCCCCCAGGACCCCCCCCAATCCCCCCAGACCCCCCGTACCGGCGCGGGCAGCCCCCGCAGCAGCCGCGCCAGGCTCCGCGCCGCTCCGTAGGCTCGGTCGAGGGTCGGGCGCACTCGGGGGTCCCGCAGCAGCTCCCGCGCCCGCAGCACCGCGGCCACCAGGGCCGCCTGTCCCCCGGCCACCTCCCGCGCGCGGGACCCCGCCTGGGGACAGCGGGGGGACACAGGGGTCACCCCCAGGGTCACCCCGGCATCGCCAACCCCCCCCGGGATCCCCGTCCCGCCCAGGTCCCCTCCTTCTCCCGGGGTTTTTCCCGTTTTTTCCCGGTTTTCCCCACTTTCCATCCCATTTCCCTCCATCCCTCCACATTTCCACCCATTTCCCCCCAGTTTCAGCCCCGTTTGCCCAATTTCTCCCGGTTTCTCCCCGTTTTGCCCGGCTCCTCGTTATTTCTCTCCACGTTTTTCCTATTTCCCCGATTTTCTGTCTTTCTCCCTGCTTTTCCCTATTTCTCCCTGTTTTGCCCCATTTCTCTCCCGTATCTCCACGTTCCTCCGGCATGTTTCTCCCCATTTTGCCTCATTTCCCCACGTTTCGCCCCATTATTCCCAATTTCTCCCCGGTCCGCTTCATTTTTCCCAAGTATTCCCCGTTTCCCCCATTTCCCCCAACTCTGCTCCGTTTCCCCCCATTTGTCCCCATTTCCCTGTATTTCACCCCATTTCCCGGTATTTCCCCCCATTTTTCCCCATTTCCCTGAGTTCCGCCCCACTTTTCCCGATTTCCCGGGAATTCGCCCCATTCCCACTCACGTCCAGGCTCCGCCAGAGGTTGAAGTTGACGCCAGGGTCGGGGACGGCGACAGGCTCGGGGAGGTCACAGTGGGGGCCACAGCCGGCCTGGGGGGGACAGTGACAGTGACACCCCCGCCACGACCCCCGCGGGTCCCCGAGACCCCCCGAGTGTCCCTGTGCCCCCACCTGTGTCCCCAACCCCTCTCTGATGTCCCCACCACCCCCAGGGTGGCCCCCTCCATGTCCCCGAGCCCCTCCCGATGTCCCCAAGTCCCTCCGGGGGTCCCGCCCCCAGCCCCAGCCCCCACTCTGCATCACGCCCCCCCCGATGTCCCCGAGCCCCCCGATGTCCCCGAGCCCCCCCCCGATGTCCCCGAGCCCCCCCGATGTCCCCGAGCCCCTCTCACCACCCCCCGCTCGGCGTCGCGGGCCTCCAGGATGAAGCGTTCGATCACTCGGGGGTCGCAGAGCGAGGGGGGGCCCTCAGGGGGGGGCTGGGGGCGCCCCGGGACCCCCAACAGCAGCAGCAGCAGCGCGCACAGCCCTGAGGGGGGCGGGGGGGTCAGGGACTGCCGTGTCCCACCGGGGACACCGCGACCTCTGGGGAGACCCCTCCCCGCGGGGATGGGGGGCTCAAGACCCCCGGGACCCCCCCGATACCCGAGCGGCCCCGCCCCCGAGAATGTCCCCGGGGTCTCGGCGTCCCCCCGCCCACCCGGTGGCCTCCAGAGCCCCCCGCGACCCCGGAATCCTTTGGGACCCCCCGCCCTCGCGGGACCCCCTCCCCACCTGTGTCCCTGCCGGACACCTGAGCGCACCGGACACACGTGGGGACTCTGGGACTGCCGAGCCCACCCGAGCCCCGCAGCCCCCCGGGGACACGCGGGTCCCCCCCGGTTACCTGCGACCCCTCCCGCGCGGTCCCGCCGCACACGTGGGTGTTCCCCCCTCCCCCGCACACCTGGATCCCTCCCGCACACCTGGGTCACTCCCACCCCCCCCTCCCGGGATGTCCGCTGTCCCCCCACCCCCGCCACCTGTGCGACCCCCCCGGGACCCCCCCACTCACCCGCCGCCCCCATCGCCGGCTGCTCATGGCACGGGGGTCCCTGGTGGCCCCGGGGCTGTGGCCGTCCCCGTCCCGCGTCCCCCGGCCCCGGCCCCGGTTAATGTTTGATCCGAGGGGCCGCGGGGCCGGAAGGGCCCTTGGGGGGGGGTTTTCCATCCGCTCCCCCCTCGCCCCCCCCAGACCGTCGAGGAAAAGGCCGCGCCGGCCGCCGCACGTCGGCCCCTGGCCACGGGCCACCCCCGGCCCCGGCCACGGCGCCGGCCAGGCGGGGGGGACACGGGGGGGACACGGGGGGAAGGACACGGGGGGGACACGGGGATGGAGATCTGGGCACGGAGGGGTGGGAATGGGGGGACACGGGGGGGACACGGGGGGGACACGGGGGGGACACGGGGGGGACACGGGGGAGGAAGGGGAATGAGGTTTGGGACTGGGGTGACACGGAGGGGACATTGGGATGGGGACCTAGGCATGGAGATTTGGGGGGACACGGGGGGGACACGGAGGGGGGGAATGGGGTTTGGGAGTGGGGTGACACGGAGGGGGAAAAGGGGGACACACGTTGGGGGGACACTGGGGAAGACCCGGGGGTGACACGGAGATGGGGACCTGGGCATGGAGACGTGGGAATGGAGGGACACAGAGGGGACACGGATGGGGGAAGGGGAGGACATGTGGGGGGACACGTGGATAGGGAAAGATGGGGACACGGGCATGACACAGAGGGGACATGGGGATGGGGACCTGGGCATGGAGGTTTGGGGGGACACGGGGGGGACACGGAGTGGGAAAAGGGGAGGGACACGGGGACGGGGACCTGGGCACGGAGGTGTGGGAATGGAGGGACACGTGGGGGACATGGGGGGAAAGGAGGGGACAAGGTGGGGACACAGGGACAAAGACCTGGGGGACCATGGAGATGGGGGATCGGGGATGAGGGTGGGGGGACAGAAGTGGGGACAGGGGGACGTGGAGTTGGGGGGACACGGGGACAGGGATTGGGGGACAGAGCTGGGGATGGGGGGGACACGGGGACAATGTCCTGGCCATGGAGGTGTGGGATGGGGACAGTGGCGGGGGGACGGGGACGTCACGCTGGGGACACGGGGACGAGGGGACACGGGAACGACAAAGTGAGTGTGGAGATGCACCGCGGGGACGGCGACATCGGGACGGGAACGTGGGGACAGAGACACGGGGACATGTGGCCGCGGGTGAGGGGACACGGCCGCCGGGATGGCACAGGGACACGGGGACACCCCCGCAGGGCCGTGGGACCGCGGTGACACGCGCGCGGTGACACACACGCGGTGACAAGGGGACGCGCCAGGCCGGGGGATCCCGGGATCCCTCGGGCCGGCGGAAGCGGCCGAACAATGGGGCAGCGTCACTGTCGCCGTCACTGTCCCCGTCCCCAGCGCCACCGCGGCCCCGGGGGCGGCCCCGGGGACCCCCGCGGCGGGGAGGGACACGGGGGGAGAGAGGGGGGACACGCCGAGGGGAGGGGACACGGGGGACACAGGGGACGCGGGGAGACGGGAGGGGACAGGGGGACACAGGTGACACAGGAGGTGACACGGGGATGCGGGGGACACGGGAGGGGATGGAGACGACACGGCGGACACGGGGGACGCGGGAAGGGAGCCGGGGGACCCAGGTGACAGGGGAGGTGACACGGGGGATCCGGGAGGTGACACGGGCCCCCTGCCAGGCCGTACGTGCGGCTCCGCACAGCCCGGCCGCGGGTCCGGCGCCAGCGGGGCCAAAGGGCACCCGGGGGCGGGGGGACGGCGACAGGGACGTCACCGACGCCGCCGGGTCCCCCCGCGTCACCTGGGAGTCCCCCGTGGCACCGGGGTGTCCCCCCGACAGGGACTCCCCCACACCGCCGGGACTCCCCCGGAACAGGGGCTGCACGCCTGGGAGTTCCCCGGGTCACCTGGAGTCCCCTCTTGTCACCTGCGTGTCCCTCTGGCCAGCGGGGTGCTCCTTTGTCACCTATGTCCCCCTCATTTTCCCACCCTGCAGCCCCCCGTGGATGTCCAAGTGTCCCCAGTGTCACCTGCCCCCCCGCCTTGTCACCCAAGTCCCCACGTTTCCCCCCTGAGGGCCCTTCTTGTCACCTACTGCCCCTCCCCGGCCCCACTGTTGTCACCTGGACCCTCTCCCTGGCCCCCCCCCTTCCCGTTCCCTGGGTCCCCCATTGTCACCTGGGGGTTTCCTGCCCCAAATGTCACCAATGACGCAGAGGAAGCCCCAGCCCAACACCCCTAAATCTCCCCAAATCCCCCCAAAATCCCCGGAGGTGCTGCTGCTGCTGCCACTGACTTTATTTTGGTGTCACATCCCCGTGTCCCCCCCAAAGTCCCCAAGGCCGCTGTGGGGGCGGACTCAGGGTGACATCGAGGGGCTCAGGGGTGGCCCCAGATCACGTCAGTCTTGAGCCACTGGTGGCAGCTCGGTGGCCTTGAGCCATCGGTGGCATCGCCCGTGTCCCCAAAACGTCAGTGGCTCCAGGTCACAGTGTCCCCAAGGCCATCGGTGACTCATGGTGGCCTCGAATCCTTGGTGGCATCTCAGTGTCCTCAAGTCCTTGATGGCTCGTGGTGGCCTCGGTTCAAGGCGGTCTCGACCCACGGGTGGCCCCAGGGGGGTTTGGTGTCCCCGGGATGTCCCCAAGACTTTCTGCAGCCGTGAGGGACCCGGGGGACTCCCGGGGGGGGCGTTTGGGGTGTCCCCACGAAGGTGACCGAGCCCAGGACACCTGGGGAGCCCCCCCAGCACCTGAGGGAGCCCCCCCGCATTTCGAGGAATGCCCCAGACTTTGGGGGTGGCCTCAAGGCCCTCGGGGAGCCCCCCAGGACTTTGGGGACCCCCCCAGGGACCCCTCGGGCCCCCCTCAGGCGCAGGGCGCCTCCCTGCAGAGCCGGATGTGAATGGCCGAGTTGTGCCGGGGGGGGTCCCCGTCCTCCCCCTCCCCTTCCTCGTCGCCGTCGCCGTCGCCCCGCGCGGGGGCCCTGCGGGAGCCGCGGGGGGGTCTGAGGGGCACGGAGGAGGTGCTGGCGTGGAGCCGCAGGGCCCCCCCGGCCCCCGCCTGCAGCTGCAGCGCCAGGTTGATGGTGCGGGGCACGGCCAGGCCCAGCCCGTGCAGCCGCAGCTCCCCGGGGGGCGCGGGGCCGCCGCCGCCGGGACCCCCCCCCGGGGCCAGGAGCCGCTGGCAGCGCCGCAGCTGCGCCCGGAAATCCGAGCGTGACGTCACGAACACGTCATTGGTGCCGGGCCCGGCGGGGGGACCCGGGGGGGGGCGCGGGGCCGGGCCCCGGCGGCGGCGGCGGGGGGGGGGCCCGGGGAGCCCCCCCGGGGGAGGGGACGGAGCTGCGGCGCGGCCCGAGGACATTCTGGGGGGGGAGAAATGGGGAGGGGGGTCAGGGATGGATCCCAGAGCCCCCCGAGACCCCCCGGGACCCCCAGAACCTCCCGCAGTCCAAACCCTCCCAACTCACTCTAGAGCCCCTCCCCCCGCCCAGGGACCCCCCCCGACCCTGTGCCCACCCACAGACCCCACCCCAAACAACCGCGACCCCCCGTGGGCCCCCCGTGATCCCCCCGGGGAGTCCCCACGGGACTCCCAAGAGCCACCTGGGTCCTCCCAGGATACCCCACAAACCCCCCAGACCCCCGATCCCCCCCAAAGACCCCCGGGACCTCCCCAAATCCCGCCCCCCCCCCGCCCGCACCTCGCGCGTCCCGCGCCGCCGCCGCTTCCGCTCCGAGGCCACGCCTTCCTCGAGGCCACGCCCCTCAGACCACGCCCCTTTCAGCACCGCCCAAAACAAACCACGCCCCTCACGGGGGGAGCGTTTTTGGGAGATTTGGGGTTTTTTACGCCATTTAAGGGGGGACCCCGCCCCTCTCTCCTCCCGCACGACCCCAGCCCCCCGAATCCGCACCGAATTTTGCTGTTTTATTCAACAAAACCCCCAATTTCTCCCCTCCCACCCCGCAATAGGGACGGGGGAGGGGGGGAATCGTGTGGGAGGGGCGTAATGGGAGCCACGCCCCTCCCAACAGGCCACGCCCCTCCACCTGCAACAGGCGGGGCTTGCCACACCAGGACACGCCCACAAAGGGGAGGGGCAATGCCTCTCAGAACACGCCCCCTTCATAAGCCACGCCCCCTCTCTTTTAACAAAGGGCCGCGGCTCCTTTAAGCGCCGCCATTGCAGCCGCAGCCAATGGGCGCGCGCGCCGCACGGCGGGCGCTGATTGGCCGCGGGCGAGGCCCCGCCCCCCCCGGCCGGCGCTGTCCCGGTGCTGAACGCGGCCATGAGCGGCGGCGTCTACGGCGGCGGTGCTCGCGGGGGGCGGGGCCTGCGGGGGGCGGGGCCTGCGGGGCGGGACTTGGGCGCGGGGGGAGGAGCCTCGCGGGGCGGGGTCAATGCCGGAGGGGCGGGGCCAAGGCGGGGGCAGGGGGGGCACGGGCGTGGGGTCAAAGGGGGGAGTTGGGGGTGGGGGATGGGAAGGGTCCCCGGGGGTTTTTGGAGCGGGGGTCTAGTGTCGGGGGGACGTTTGGGGGGTCCGATGTCCTGGGGTTGTCACAATCCCTCTCCTCCCCACTGTCCCCAATATAAGGTTGGGATCCTGGGGTTTTTTGGGTGTTGGGGAGGGGCTCCGGCGGTTTTTTAGGGGGTCCCATTGTCCTGGGGGGTCCTGGTGTCACCAGATAAGGAGCGGATCCTGGGGGGACTCTGAGGGGAGCCCCGGTGTCACCATGTCCCTCCCCTTGCAGATGAGGTTGGGGCGCTGGTGTTTGACATCGGCTCTTTCTCGGTCCGGGCTGGTTACGCCGGGGAGGATTGTCCTAAGGTCGGTGTCACTGTGTCCCCTCCATGTCCCCCCCCCGTCCCTGTCACCCCCTCCGGTGGACAAGACCACCATCCCTCCCTGCATGCCATCGCCACGGCCAAGGTGTCCCCAGGGCCACCCTGAGGCCAACATCTCCATGGTGGCAACAATGCCACTGTCCCCACGGCGGTCCACCACGGTGACATCACCGAGGCCACGATGTTCCCAAGGCGGATTTCCCCACCACGGTGGGGCTGCTGTCCCCGGACGAGGTGTCCCTGGAGCTGGATGGGGACAAGGACAAGAAGGGGGGGAAGGTTTATTACATCGACACCAACGCCCTGCACGTGGCCCGCGAGGGCGTCGAGGTCCTGTCGCCCCTCAAGAATGGGATGAGTGAGTGGGGGGACAGCGGGGACAGGGTGGGACATGACGGGACAGCAGGGACGGGGGGATATCGTGGGGACATTGGGGGACACAGGGAAGAGCAGGGACAGAGGGGACAGTGGGATGCACGGGGAGAGAGTGGGGACAGGATGGACAGCATGGGGACATTGGGGGACACAGGGAAACATTGGGGGATATGTGGAGGACACAGGGGGACATTTTGGGACATGGGGGGACAGTGGAGATGATGCGGGAACACCCCGGGAATATCACTGGGACACCTGCGGGGTGAGGGTGACACGGGGGGGGTCACCCCCAGGGCCATAGGGGGACCTGTAAGTGCCATCTCAGGGTGTCGGAGGTCACACACTGATGTCACCCACCCCCCTTTTGTCCCCTCTGTCCCAGTCGAGGACTGGGAGTGTTTCCAGGCCATTCTGGACCACACCTATGGGAAACACGTCAAGTCGGAGCCGGGGCTGCACCCGGTGCTCATGTCCGAGGCCCCGGTAGGTGCCACCCCCAGGGCAGGGCTGGGGGGTTAGATGTCCCCCTCGGTGTCCCCAATGTCCCCTGTGCTGCAGTGGAACACGAGGGCCAAGCGGGAGAAGCTGACAGAGCTGATGTTCGAGCACTACAACATCCCGGCCTTCTTCCTCTGCAAGACAGCTGTGCTCACCGCGTATCCCTGGTGTCACCCCCAGGTCACCCTTGGCACCCCGGGGGATTCCCCCAGGGTCACTCTGGGACCCCCACTGTCACCTCCCCCTGTGTAACACCCTGGGACCCTCCTGTGTCACTCCTGGGACCCTCAGGGACTTCTCCATGCCACAATCCCCATGTCACCCTCAATGTCACCTGTGCGACCCAACCCCCTCCCTAGGGTGTGTCCGGGTGGGTGTTGGGTGGGTGGTCACCTGGTGTCCCCAATGTGTCCCCTCCCCGTTGTGGCCCTTGACCGGCGCAGCTTCGCCAACGGGCGCAGCACGGGGCTGGTGTTGGACTCGGGGGCCACCCACACCACGGCCATCCCCGTGCACGATGGCTACATCCTGCAGCAAGGTGAGAACGCACCTGGGACACACCTGGGGCAGGGCGGGGTCACCCGGGACACACCTGGGACACACCTGGGGCAGGGCAGGGTCACCCGGGACACACCTGGGGCAGGGCGGGGTCACCCGGGACACACCTGGACACACCTGGGGCAGGGCGGGGTCACCCGGGACACACCTGGGGCAGGGCGGGGTCACCCGGGACACACCTGGGGCAGGGCACGCTCACCCGGGACACACCTGGGGCAGGTGAGGGCTTGCGTGGGACACGCAGCCACGCGCGATGGCCACACCCCACAGCCAGGTGAGCGCACACCTGTCCCAGGTGAGGGGTGGGCGGAGCCTCACGCCGGCCCCGCCCCGCAGGCATCGTGAAGTCGCCGCTGGCCGGGGATTTCATCTCCATGCAGTGCCGGGAGCTGTTCCAGGAGCTCAACATCGACATCGTGCCCCCCTACATGATCGCTGCCAAGGTGGGCGTGGCCAGGGGACAGCCAATCAGAGAGGAAGGGTCCAGGGTGGGGCCAAAACCACAGGCTCCTCCCACTTGGGGGTGGAGTTATCTCTTATACCCACCCCTTTGGGGTGGGCTCATTCCCACCCTCCTTGGGACAACCCTAAAATAATTAGCTCCACCCCATTTGGGGTGGGGTTACCCCTTAGCTCCACCCCCTCTGGGGACCACACCCTGAGGGGGCCATCCTTTTATGTGGCCCCACCCCCTATGGACTCCGCCTCTTACCCCACCCCAGTGGAGGAGCCACACCTTTTCTTTGACCACGCCCCTTTATAACATTAAGTACCCAAACCACGCCCCTTTGGGGGCTTCCCCCTCCGTTTGCCCCGCCCCCAAGCCTCCCGGGACCCCCCTTTCCCAGGAGCCCGTGCGGGAAGGAGCCCCCCCGAGCTGGAAGAAGAAGGAGAAGCTGCCCCAGGTGTCCAAGTCCTGGCACAACTTCACCTGCAACGTGAGTAGGGGGGATTCTGGGGGGTCCCCGAGAGGTACTGCTTTGAGGGGGGGCTTTCGTCCCATTTTTTTGGGGATTCCCACCCCTGTATCCCTTTTCAGGGGGGGTCCCCGCACCCTTGGGGTCCTGTTAGGGGTGGCCCAAACACCTCAGTCCATTTTTGGGGAGGGTCCCAGACCCTTGCATCTATTATTGTGGGCTCCTGAAACCTCTGTGTCCCTTTTCTGGGGGTCGCTGGCCCCCTTTTTTGGGGTCTTTTCCCCCCAGGAGGTGATCCAGGACTTCCAGGCCTCAGTGCTGCAGGTCTCGGACTCCCCCTACGACGAGCAGTGAGTGCTTGGGGTCTGGGAGAGGTTGGGGGGGGATTTTGGGGTGGGGGAACCCCAAAATCCTCTGTTTTTCCCCCAGGGTGGCGGCACAGATGCCGACAGTTCACTACGAGATGCCCAACGGGTACAACACCGACTACGGGGCCGAGCGGCTCCGCATCCCCGAGGGGCTCTTTGACCCCTCCAACGTCAAGGTTTGGGGGTCCAGGGGAACTTGGGGGGGGATCTTTGAGGGGGCTTTGGGCTCCTGGGGGGGTTGGAGGTCTTGGGGGGCTCTAGAGGACCCCCATTCCCCTGGGTTCTGCACCCCTGAGGGCCTCTTTGACTCTTCCAATGTCAAGGTAAGGGTTCACAGTGGAGTTTTGGGGGTCCCAGGGGGTTTGGGGATTCCTAGGGGGAGCAGGGAGGTCCTGCGGGGGTGCCAGGGTTTTGGAACCTCCTGACTCCCCCTTTCCCCAGGGCCTCTCGGGGAACACCATGCTTGGCGTGGGGCACGTGGTCACCACCAGCATCGGGATGTGTGACATTGACATCCGGCCGGTGAGTCCCGGGACTGGGGGGTCCGGGGGGGGGTTGGGGAGCAGCAGAGACATCCTAAATCCTGCTGGTCCTCCCCCTGTGTCCCCCACAGGGTCTCTACGGCAGTGTCATTGTCACCGGGGGGAACACGCTGCTGCAGGGCTTCACCGACCGCCTGAACCGGGAGCTGGCACAGAAAACGCCCCCTGTGAGGGACCCCTGAGTTCGGGGCGGGGGTTGGGAGGCGCTGGAGGGGTCCCCAAATCTTCCTCATGAGGGACCACCAGAATTTGGGCTGGGGGGAGCTGGGGGACCCCAAACCCCTCTGAGCAACTTTTGGAGGACGGCGGGAGGGGGACCCAGACTGGGCCGTTGGGTTTCTCCAATTATCACCAGCTGCTCCCAATCACTCTGAGTTGCCAGTGGCTCCCAGTTGCCACCAGTCGTTCCCCCGGTGGTCCCCAGTGGTTCGTAGCTGTCCCCACAGTGGCTCCCAGTGCTCCCAGTGACTCCCCCTTTCCCAGAGCATGCGGCTGAAGCTCATCGCCAGCAACAGCACCATGGAGCGGCGCTTCAGCCCCTGGATCGGGGGCTCCATCCTGGCCTCGCTCGTGAGTCGGGGGGCCCAGGGAGAGCCAGGGGAATCCCCGCACACGGGACCCCCAAAACCCCTCAAAACGCCCCAAATTCCCCTCAGGGCACCTTCCAGCAGATGTGGATCTCCAAGCAGGAGTACGAGGAGGGCGGGAAGCAGTGCGTGGAGCGCAAGTGTCCCTGAGAGGGGCCCTGCCCCTGAGGGGGGAAAAATGGGGGGAAAAAAAAAAAACATTAAAACCCACAAAACCCACCTGAAACCGGCTCTGGGTCACGTGTGGGGCCTGGTGGCTGTGGGGTTTCGGACGGGGGGTGTTTTTTTTGAGGGGCTATGGAGCTTTTCCGCCGATTCCGGCGCTTTTCGCCTCAAAACAGCGCGGGCGGCGCTCCCGCGCGCTCGGTCACGTGACGGGGATGGGGGGGGGGGGGGGCGCCGCGAGGCGCGCGCGAGAGGCACGTGCCGGGACGGGGCACTGTGCACGCGCGTGGTCACGTGACCGCGAGGGGCGAGCGCGAGACGCTGCGCGGCCCTCGTGAGGCGCGGCCAGCGCCGCCCTGTGGCCGCAGCAGGAACTGGGCGCTGTTCTCGCGAGAGCCGCGCGCCCCGCGCCCCGTGCGCCCCGTTACCGGGCGGGGGGGGGGGGGAACGGCCGGTTCGGTGACGTCACGAGCGGCGCCTCACGCGGCCGAGAGACGGAGGAGATACCGGCGCCGGAACCGCAGGGGGTGTGTGGGGGGAAAAGCTCTCGCACTGCGCACGCGCCACCCCCGCACGGACTCCAACTGCCGGCAACCCCCGCGCGCGCGGGGAGGCCTCCGCGCAGGGCGCGCTCACCCCGCCTGCTCCGCCTTCCAGCCGCCCACCCTTCCCCCTCCGCGCCCCTCGCCCTTCGGCGTGTACCCCCGAATCCATCATAGGGACACCGCCCCCGGCTCCCTGCCCTCCTCCCCCGCCCGCCGTTTTTCCGCGTTTTCCGCGCAGGCGCTCGCCGCGGCCACCGCAAGATCTTCAAGCCCCCCTCTATCTCCCCGCGCGCCGCCCTCCCTTATTGGCCGCCGTGCGCCCCGCAGCTGCTCCTATTGGCGGCGCGTTGCCGTCCTGCCCCCTTTTGTGGGCGGGCATTCCTTAAGCTCCGCCTCTTCCCTATATAAGCGCCGCCGGGCCGCCGCAGCGCTGCCATCGCGGGCGGGAGGCGGCGGGCTCGGAGGGCCCGCGCGCGCGGCTCCCCCCGCTCCCCCCTCCGGCGGCGCATGCGCGAGGGCGGCGCGGCACAGCGCGCAGGCGCGGGCCGGGCCGCCATGGCGGCGGCGCCTGAGGCCTTTCTGGTGCCGCCGCCGCCGCCGCCTCCTCCCGCCACCGCCGCGGCACCCCCGGGACCCCCGGATCCGCCGGAGCCCCCACGGCCCCGCAATGGCCTCCGCACCGCGGGCGGCGGCGGCGGGAAGCGGCGCAGCAGCTGCGGGGCGAAGCAGCCGGCGTGGAAGCGGCGGCGCCGCGCGGCCTCGGAATGCGGCCCGGTGCTGCCGTCCGAGTTCCTGCTCGGCGGGAACATCTTCGACCCGCTCAACCTCAACAGCCTCCTGGACGAGGAGGTGAGCCGGGCGCTGAACGCGCGCACCCCGCAGTCCTCGCCGCTCCCGCAGCGCGGCCGCGACCCCGTGGAGATCCTGGTGCCGCGGGACATCACGGACCCGCTGAGCCTCAACGCGCCGGGCGAGGGGCTGCGCTTGGCGTCCCCGGCCAAGAGCGCTCGGCGCCGGCACCGCCACCGCGGGCAGCAGCGGGGCAGCACCGCCAACGCCGCCTCCGCCAACGCCGCCAGCACCGGGCACGGTGAGGAGTCCGCCCGCCCCGCCGAACCCTCCGCCGCTTCCACCGCCCCGCCGTGCCCCGCCGCCCTCCCCGCCCCCGGCCGGCATCGCAAGCGCCGACGGACTTGCAGCAAATCCGAGGGGCCTCGCCCGCCGCCCCCTCCTGCTGCCGAGAAGCCGAAAGCCCCCGGGAAGGCGGCGCAGCGGCCGCGGCACCAGGTGCGCAAGTTCCAGTACGGGAATTACTGCAAATACTACGGGTACCGCAACCCGGACGTGGAGGACGCGCGGCTGCGGGCGCTGCGGCCCGAGTGGTTCACGGGGAAGGAGGTGCTGGACGTGGGGTGCAACGTAGGGCACCTCACGCTGAGCATCGCCAAGCGCTGGGCGCCCTCCAGGGTCGTAGGGCTGGACATTGACGGGCGGCTGATCCGCTCGGCCCGGCAGAACATCCGCCACTACCTGTCCGAGGGGCTGGGGGCGGACGGCGACGCCGCGGGGGGCGCCAGGAAAGGCTTCCCCGCCGCGCTCTCTGCCAGCCGGGGCCCCATCGCCGCCCCGCAGCTTCCTCCCGACGGGCCCGGGGCCGCCGATTTCCCGCACAACGTCGTGTTTGTCACGGTGATTGCGCGGGAGGGGTTTGGGAGGGGGTGAGGGAAGGGTTTTGGGGGGGATTTGAGGGTGTGACAAGTGGGAACGGGTGTTGGAGGGGGTTTGGAAGGCCTTGCTGTGGGTGTAAAGGAGACTTGGAGAGAGTTTGAGGGGGGTGTTGGGGGATTTAAGAGGGTGACAAGCGTGTATGGGATTTGGAGAGGTTTTGACATGGAGTTTGGAAGGTCTTAGTGGGTCTAGAAGGAGCGTGGAGAAAGTGTTGGGAGGGTCTTGGTGGGTTTAAGGCGGTGGCAAGTAGGTATGGGGGGCCAGGTAAGGGTTTTAGGAGGGTCTTTGTTGGGTTTTGGGGCATCTTGGTGGGTTTAAGGGAGCCACGAGGGATCTACAGGATTTGAGAAGAGTTTTAAGAGGATCTCAGATGGGTTTTAGGGGGTCTTGGTAGGCCCAGAGAGGTATAACAGAGGGTTTGTGAGTCAGAGGGAGTCTTAGATGGGCTTTGGGGGTGACAAGTGGTGTAGGGGGGATTTTGGGGGGTCTTGGTGGGTCTGAAGGGGTCACCAGGAGGTTGGAGGGGTGTGGGACCCCCCCCATTTCATCCTTGGGGTCTGTGCGGGGCAGCTCCGGACCTCGATCTGGGGCCCCCAAAACCCAAGTGGGGTTCAGCACGTGTCCTTCAGTGTCTGCCCCCCAAATTCCCGGGTGGGATTCAGAACGTGTCCCCCACCCCCCAAAACCCCTCACTGGGGTTCAGCGTGTGTCCCCTGCCCCCTAAAATCCCTCAGCAGCTACCCCACAACCCTTAGGTGGGGTTCAGCGTGTGCCCCCCACCCACCAAAACATCTTGGTTGATCTCCCCACCTCCCCCATTCTCCCCCAGACCCCTCCGCAAGGCTCAGCACGAGCCTCCCACCCCCTCAAAACCCCTCCCAGTGCCCCCCAAACCCTGACCGTGCCCCCCCCCCCAGGGGAACTACGTCCCGGAGCGGGAGGAGGCGGTGGGGGCCCAGCGCCCCGAGTTCGACGTGGTGCTGCTGCTGTCCCTCACCAAGTGGGTGCAGCTCAACTGGGGGGACGAGGGGCTCAAGCGCCTCTTCCGGAGGGCGTTCCGGCACCTGCGGCCCGGCGGGATCCTGCTCCTGGAGCCGCAGCCCTGGGAGTCGTATCGGAAGCGCAAGGGGCTCACGGTGAGTTTTGGGGGGGCTACAGGGGATCTGGGGGTCGTTGTTGGGGTCACACAGGGCTCTGGGGGGGGGATCTCGTTCCCGGAGCCCCAGCTCTGGGAGTTGTGTGACAAATGCGAGGGGCTCACAGTGAGGCTGGGGGGTTTGGGGGGGTGACTGAGGGGTTATAAATGGGTCTGGGGGGATCTCTGTGGGGCTGTTGATTGGGTTTGGTGGGTCAGTGATGTTTGAGGGGGTTTTAGGGAGTCTCAGTGGGGTTTTGGGGCATTGTGGGTGGAATTAAAGGAGGTTCAAGGGAGTCTCTGAAGAGTTTTGAGGCAGAATGGATTTTTGGGGGGGTTACAAGGTGCTAGGTTGGGATCAGGGGGGTTGGGGGAGGTTAAAGGGTGCTCAGGTGGGTTTTGGGGGCTCTCAGTGGCTCTGCGAGGGGTGACTGGGGGTTTAGAAATATCATTGTGGGGTTTGAGGGAATCGGTTCATTTAGGGGGGCTGGAATGGGGGATCTCCGAGTTTTTGGGGGGCTCAAAGGGGATTTTGCTGTTTCTGGGGGCTGATCCCGCGTTCACAGGAGACGACATACCGGAACTACCAACGGATCCGGCTGCGGCCGGAGCAGTTCCCGGCCTACCTGACGTCCCCCGAGGTGGGGTTCGAGCGCTGCGAGCTCCTGGGGACCCCCCAGCACAGCTCCAAAGGTGGGGGGGGCCCCACAGCCGGGGTGGACCCCAAATCCCAGGGGGCGGGACCCCAAATCCAGGGGGGGTTTTAGGGGTGAGAGGGTCGGGGAGGGCACATGGTTTGATAGAAAAAGGTTCTGGTGGGGGGGACACCCCAAACTGGGGGTTTGGGACTCACCCAGAGATTTGGAGCAGTTGGGGGTGGGGGGACACCTCAAATCCGGGGGGAGTTTGGGGCTGGGCGGTACCGGGGGTTTCTTGGGGTGAAGTGGGAGAGTCATAAATTTGGGGCCCCCCCCCCCCTTTCTCCCCCCAACCCAATTCTCCTTTTTTCCCCCCAGGCTTCCAGCGGCCGATTTATCTCTTCCACAAGGGACGAGGTGACGCCCCCTGAGCCCCCCCGGCATCCTCCCCAGTCTGGGGGGGCCCTGACGCTCCTGGGGTGGGGGAAGGGGGTTTGCGCCCCACCCCACCAAATGCCAAATGGGGGGAGGGGCTCTGTTTGTTCTCCCCTCCCCCCAATTTTTAGGGTGTTCCCTCCCCCCCCCCCGGCGTTTGCCGTGGTTTGCTCTGTGCGAGGGGGGGCCCCGGAATAAAGGAGGTGATTGGTCAGCGGGAGGGAGGCGTTTTTTGAGGGGTTGGGGGTTCTAAAGCCCGGGGGGGGTCACACACTCACCCCACCAGAAGTTGCAAACAATGGTTTATTTTTGGGGGGGTCGTTCCCCTTCAGCAACTCCCCCACTGCTGCAGCTTCTGGTACATGGCAAAGGCGGCGCTGGGGGGGCGCGGGAGGGCCCGGGGGGGCTCGGGGCGGTTGGGGGAGGGCAGCCAGGGCCACCCCATCCCCTTCCCAGCGCCCCCTGCCAGGACTCCCAACTCCGGCCCAGGGACCTGGGGGGCAACAGAGAAAAAGGGGGGGGGGGGCGGTCCCATTAACACTGGGGAGGGCAGGGAGTAAATTTGGGGGTGCGGGGGTCGGGTCTCACCTTTGGGGAGGGCGCAGGGGGGGGCGGGACCCCCCTACGTGGCCCCGGTGGGGGGGGCACGGCCAGGCTGACCAGGCCCCGGAAGAGGCGCTGGGCCTGGGGCACGTTCATAGCTAAAAAAGAGAGTTTTGGGTTAAAAAAGGGAAGGGGGAGGTGATGACTGACTTCTCCCCCCCTGCCCGGACTGACCTGCAGCCGCCGCTCCCCCAAGGGCGCTGCGGGCAGCGAAGGAGCTGCCCAGGAGCGCGGCCGCGGCCCGGGGGGCGTCGAACGGCTCGGGGGGGCGTCCCCCAGGGCCCCCCCGGCTGCTGTGCAGGGTGGGGATGGCCAGCGGGGGGAGGCCCGAGGCGGGGACCCCCCCATCTTTATCCTCTTCCTCGTCGTCCATCGCGGGGCTCGGCGCGAAACGCACCTGGGGGGAAAGAATTGTGCTCGCCGAGCTCCCCCCGCCGTGTCCCGGTGTACCCCCGGTGTGCCCCCGTCGTGTTTTGCGGTGCCCCGTCCCCTCCCGGCTCGCCCCCTCCCCCGTGTTTCAGGGTGTCCCGTTCCACCCCACCGGTGTTTTGGGGGTGTCCCGTCGACCCCCCCCACCTGGCGGCTTCCCCCGCCGCGTTCCCCCCGCCTCAGGATCCCCCCGGGCGGCGGCGGCGGCGGCGGGACCGGGACCGGGACCGCGCGCGGCTTCATGGCGGCGGAAGTCACACCCCTTTCCGCCCGTGGCCACGCCCCAAATGTCGACCTCACCAAGATGGCGGCGTGGTTCCCCTCTCCCTGACCTTCCCAACAGGGCGACCACCACGATCCCTTTCGGTATTGCCCTTCCCAACGTGGCGTCAGTGCCTTCCCCAACGTGGCGGCGCCTGAGGGACCGCGAGTTCGAGCCCCTCCTTGGCCCGGAGCCGCTCCCACCTCTTTATTAACCCCAAATTAACCCGAGTTTTCTCCAAATTAACAGGTCCCCTCCCCCGTGCTGTAAAAATCGCGGCTTTATTAAAAAAGGCCCCAAATTGCGCAGGAAGGGTGAGGGAACTCAGTGACGCTTCCCCTCCTCCTCCCCAGTAAAGCAGCAGCGGTGTGGCGATTGGGGACCCCCTGCCCGCCCCCTGAGAACTCCCCGTGCTCAGGGCGGCCCGGGGGGCGGCCCGGGGGGCTGCGGGGGCCGCAGGCGGGCGAGCTGCTGCGGGGTGGCGAGCGCCCGGAGCAGACAGTTCTCCTGCTCTAGCACCGCGCGCCGCTCGCTCAGCTCCCGGATCTGCTCCCGCAGTGCCTCCACCTCCTCCCGCACCGCCAGCAGCAGGTGGGACTTCACCAGGTCCTGCAGGGAGAGGTGTCAGGGTCCCCCAGAGCCCCCCCGTTTAGGACCCGAACCCCAGTGCCAGATCCCACAGCCCCCAGTATTAGCCTGTTAGGATCCAAAGCCCCCTCGAGTCTCCTTCCAGGACTTAAAGCTCACCCATCCAGGTCCCACAACCCCTAGAACGCCCATTCAGGGATCCAAATCCCACATCCAGCTCCCAAAGCCCCCCAGGTGCCTCCATCCATAATCCAAAGCTCCCATATCCACACCCCACAGCCCACCCAGGGCCACCCATCAGGACCCAGAGCCCCCTCCAGGACCCTCCACCATTTACCCTCCCGGGGTCTCACCATGGCCCTCTCGATCTTGTTGTCGATGGCAGTGACGCCGCTCCCGGCGCTGGGATGGAGGGGAAAAGAGGTGGGGGAGTCAGATGGACACCACCCCTGCCCCACCCGCCCCAGGTGTCCAAGGTGGGGGAGAGGCACAACTTCCCCCTCCTCGTCCCCCCGTTTCCTTCCTGGTTTTGGGTGGGGGAGGGGAAATCGCGCCCCTCCCTCGCACCTGGCCCAGCCCCACCCCCAGACCGGAACGCCCCCAAACCGGATGCCACTCCGGACCGGATGTCCCGCCTCACCCCTCGTCCTCGCTCTCCTCGCCAGCCAATCCCAGGCGTGCGCTGAGCTCGGCCCCGCCTCCTGGGCGTGGCGAGGGGGGCTTCGGGGGCAGCGCCTGTAAACAATCGGGGGGGTTAGCGGCGTCCGGAGGGCGCGGTCATATTGGCCCCGCCCCTGGAGACCCCGCCCCCTTACCTGCTGTACGAGTTGCGCGAAGGTCCCGAGGGACCGGGGCTGGTGGGGGGCGGGGATGGCCCTTGGGGCGTCCAGCGACACCGGGACCCTCCCGCTGCCGCCTCCCCGCGGTGACGCGTCCCGCTCGTAGAAATCGCGGCAGAGCCATCGGCCCCGCCGCAGCACCTCCCCCGGCGACAGTAAGCGAACCAGGCGGAACCGGGACCCGCTGGGGCTACCAGAGGAGGACGAGGAAGAACCGGTTGCGCCTCCGGAGGCATCGCCGGGCGCGGTCCCGCTGCCGCCGCGGACGCTGGTGATGGCGAAGCCGCTTTTCTTGCGGCTCATGGGGGCGGCGGCGGCGGGAGGAGGAGGAGGAACATGGCGGGGCCGGCCCGGAGCCGTTACCGGCGGCGGCGGCGGCAGGACCCGGAAGTGGGAAGCGGAACTGATGTTGCGCTTTAAGGCGGTGCCGGGCCCCGCGCGACCACGCCCCTCCCCACAGACCACGCCTTCCTCGCCAAAAGCCGCGCCCACAACAACACGCCCTTAGGCCACGTGACTGCGCGGCGCTCCGCGGGTCCTCCGCGCGGCCAGGGGGCGCCAGCGCGGCCGCGGCGCGTCCCGGACGCTGCGTCAGCGCCAATGGAGCGGCGCGAGCGGGAGGCGGGAGCGGCCGGTGAGGGAGGAGGGGAGGGATGGGGGTGGGCCCGGGGCCCCCCCCGCGCCCAGTGACCACCCGCTGCCCCTCCCTCGCAGGCTGCTAGAGCCCCCCCCGCCATGGGCCAACGTCCCCCGTGAGCCCCCGGCCCGGGCCCGGCCGTGCTGGCGGCGGTGGGGGGGGGGGGCGCGGCGGAGGATTTCACCCCCCCCCCCAACCCTGGGACCCCCGAGAGAGCGACAGGTAACGAGGGGCGGGGTGGGAGGAGGCTGGAAGCCCTGGGGAGGGCAGAGGAACCCGGTGTCCGGGTGGGGTGGGGGGACCCCGGATCCTGGGGGGCGGGGGGAGTGATGGGGGGACCCCAGGATTGGGGGGGCTTTGAGCGTTCCGGTGGGGAGTGGGAGTCTGGCGGTGCTAGGGATCCCCAGCATCGGTGCGAGCGCAGGGAGGCGAGTGTTCGGGGGGAAAACAGGCGTTCGAGTGGGTTTGGGGGCAACCCGGCATCGCCTCGGAGGGGTCCAGGTGGGGTTGGGAAACCCGGCGGACGGGGGTGCAGGGGGACCCCAGGATCCCTTTTGGTGGGGGGAAGGGCAGAGGGACCCGGTCTCCAGGTGGGGAGGGGGGTCCTGGGGGGACTGAGGCGTCTGGAGGGTTTGGGGAGGGCGGGCGTTGGGACCCGACGTCCAAGTGGCGGCTTGGGGTTTGGGGGTCGCGGTGGGCAGGGGGATGCGGAGGTCCGGGAGGGGCGGGGGGGTCTCCGGACCAGGGTGTGTGGGGGTCTCAGGACGCGGAGTCCGGGGAAGGGGGGTTCTCAGGACACGGGGTCCGGGTGGGTCTCAGGACAGAATTCGGGGGGGGGGTCCCCGGTCCGGGATGGGGCGGGGTCTGAAGGCCCCGCCCCCAGCCATGAGCGCCCCCCCGCGGTCGGAACTCGCCGCCGCTGCCGCCGCCCTGCTGCGCCTGGGCGAGGAGCGCCCCCCAGCGGCCGCCATGAACCTGCTGCAGCGCAAGGGCCGCCCCGAGTGGCGCCCCCGCGAGGAGGAGCCGCGCAAGGGGTGAGGGACCACCGGGGACCCACGGGGAGCACCCTGGGGGGGCACTGGGACTTAGAGGACACCCTGAGGCCACCTTGGGGGGACACCAGACCCCCGGAATCACCCTGGACAACCCTGAGGAGACACTGGGACCCCCTGGGATGACCCTAGGGGGGCACAGAAACCCCCCAAGATCAAGCTGGGGGGAATCTAATATCCCCGGGACCCCCGTCAGGGGACACTGGGACCCGTAGGACCACCCTGGACCACTCTGGGGAGACACTGGGATCTCTCGGGAACAACCTGGAGGTCACCCAAACCCCCCAAATTCCCCTGGCAGGACCCAAAGAACCCCGACTCACCCTGGGGGAGCCTGGTACCCCCACCCCTTCCCAGAACCCCCAGTCAGAGAGCCCCAACGCACCCCTGCACTCCTGGGATGACCCCAAGACCCATGGCCCACTCTCTGCACCTCAGAACTCCCAGAGATGGGGGACCCCAGTTCCCCTGCACCAGGGGAGCCAAGTCCGAGAGAATCCCTGAGTGGGTTGGGGTGTCCCCAGAAATTCTGGTGTCGGCCTGACCCCCTGTGTCCCCTCCATAGGGTCCCCAAGGCACGGGAGGGGGGGTCCCTGCGGCGCCCACTTCGTGTGGGGTTCCTAACCCTGCCGGCGCCACAGGAACGCGGCCCCCGGCCCTGCGCCCCCGGCATGGCCCCCCGCTCCCTGTCCTGCCACGCCGTGGGGCTCCCCGACTCGGGTGTACCCCTGCGCCCCCCCGGGCCCCGCACCGGGCCCCCTGAGGGCAGGGGTCTCGAGGCACCGCCCGCCAAGAGAGGTGGTGAGTAGAGCAGGGGGGGCTTGGGGGATGCTTGGCGGGGCTGGGGGTTATGCAGGACCTCGGGGCAAAGGTGGTGACTCACGTGTGTTGGGGTGGCACGAAGGGGATGCAGGGAGTTTGGGGGAGCAGGGAGGGCTCTCAGGGGTGTTTGGGCGGCAGGGAGGGCTTTGAAGGGGCAAGGAGGGTGTACCACCCCCCTGACACCCCCTCCCTTCCCCAGGCACCCCTCGGGGGGGCTGCGTGCGGCAGACACCTCCCCTGAAGCCCTCACGCAGCCCCCAGACCCGGCTGTCAGCCGGGGCCCCCCCACCCCCCCTGGCCGAGCAGGGGGAAGGGGAGGAGCCCGTGTACATCGAGATGGTGGGGGACGCCCGGGGAATCCCGGGGGGGGATCCCCGGCGGGGGGCGCCGGGGGGAGCCCCCCCCCCGCCCGCCGAGGAGCCTGAGGCCATTTACGAGGAGATGAGCTGCCCCCTGCCCCCGGGGGAGGGGACGGGACACGCCCCTTTCTCGGGACACGCCCCCTTCCACGGACACATCCCCCACGCCGCCCCCGCCCCTTTCAGCGGCCCCGTGCCGCACTCTGGCCACGCCCCCTACACCGGCCACGCCCCTTTCTCCTGTCACGCCTCTCACGCCGGCCGTGCCCCCTTCATAGGCCACGCCCCCTTCTCTGGCCCCGCCCCCATTCCGCCGCCGTTCCCCAACTTGCTCCCGCCCCGCCCACCCCCGCTGGCCCCGCCCCCCGAGGGTGCCTCGCGCCTGCCCCTCCCCTCGCGCCGCGAGGCCCCGCCCCCCGCTCGCGCGCGCAGTCACTCCACGCCCCTCCCCCCGCACCACGCGCCGGGAGGGGCGGGGCGCGAGCGTGGGGGGGCGGGGCTCGGCCCGCTGCCCCTCCCACCGTCCACCGAAGCCCCACCCCCCGGGAAGCGCCCGCCCGCCTACGAGAGTCTGCGCGGGGGCGTGGCCTCTGGAGGCCCCGCCCCCGTCCGCGAGGAGGACCCGCCCATTCGCCGAGGGGGCGGAGCCTCCGCCCGCCGCGGGAAGGAGACCGAGAGTGAGTGACAGGGGCGGGGCGGGGATTGGGGCGGGGCCATGCCCTGTGGGCGGGGCTGATTCCCTCCACCACCACCCCCCCCCCCGTTTGCAGAGGTGCCGGAGCCCCCTCGGGAGGAGCGGGGGGGGGCGGGGACAGTTCCCCCCCCCTCGGGGATCCCCGTGAGGGCCGAGGGGCCCCGGGGCCGGCCGGGACCCCCATTGCCCTGCCAGACCTTCCCCGCCTGCGGGAGACCCTCGGGTACGTTTGGGGGCTGGGGGACTGGTGTCGGGACATGGGGAGGACACACTGGGAGCGGGGGGTACGGAGGGGGACATTTGTTGGGGATATGGGGGGGCACAGGGATATTGGGGGGCAGTTGGGGACACTGGGGGGGCACAGGGACACCGGGAAATGGGGGGACAAGAGGTTACATAAGGATAGCGGGGGGGGCGTTATGCAGAGTGACACAGGGGCGAAATCCTGGGCGAAATGGGGACATTTGCGGGGACAGAGATCTTGGCTGGGTGCAGAGATGGGGACAATCTGGGTACCGTTTTTCCTGGGGAGGGGGTGACACGGGGAGTGTCACAAGGGAGGTGTGACATCTGGGGGGTTGGGTGGGGGGGGACACAGTGTCCCACTGACACCCTCCTCCCCATCCCCAGAGCTCCCCGGGGGTCCCCGCCTGGGCCGCTCTGCCTCCACCTCGGGGGTGCGCCAGGCCGGGGCCCCCCCGTTCCCACGCGGCCCCCCCTCATCGCGCCCCCTCTCCGGAGGGGTCCCCGGGGGGGCTCTCACGGGGGGCTTCCCCGCCGCCCCCCGGCCCCGGGACGGGCAGCTGCAGGAGGTGATCGACCGAAAACGATGTGTCTGCACCGAGATCAAGGCGCGGGGGGGGCGGGGGGGGGGGGCTGTGCAAACAGGACAGCCTGCCCCCCCTGCCCGCCCCCCCCGCCTGGAAAGGGGGGGCCGCTCCGGAGGGCCGCCCCCCGCCCCCGCCTCCCCCCGGCACCCCCCCGGCCCGCCGGCCCCACGCCGTGCTCTGGGACACCGCGATCTGACCCCCCCGGGGTGCCTGGAGCACCCCAAATCCTGCCCCTATAACTTGGGGGGGTCCCCAAAATCATGGGGAGGCTCCTAAGGATAAAGGGGAGGGGGGGGCTCCTAAAGTCGGGGGGGGGGCGACACGGCTGGGCCGGGTTGGGGAGAAATGGGGGTGGGTATTTATGGTATGTTGAGCCCCTCCGTAAGTAACAGGGGGGACACACACTCCTAAAACAAAAGGGGGAGGATGGAGACTACCCCCCCCGGGATAACACGGAGGGACCCCAAAAAATGGGAGAAGAGAAACCCCAAATAATGGGGCAGGTTCGAGCCCCTCATTAAGGGGAATTAAGCCCCCCCAATCCGGGGGGGCCCCCACTAAGGGGGTGTCGAGCCTCAATATCGGGGTACAGCTCCCCCTGTGAACTAAAGGGGTCCCTAAAAGGGGGGGTAGAGCTCCCCAAAAAAGGGGTGTTCACCTCTCCCTAGCAGTGTCCAGTCCCCCTGAAAAAAGGGGGAGGTCACTCCTCAGCTGGGGTGTCCAGCCCCGTGAAAGGGGAGGGTGCTGTAACTGCTTTGCAATGTATTTATGGGGGGTATTTATGGGGGTGCATCAAGCAGGGGCCGGGGAGGGGGTTCCACTCCGGGGGTCCGCAGTGCGGCCTGTGGGGGGGGTGGGTGGGTGTTGTGTTGGAGGGGGGGCCCCCAATGCGGGGGGGATGAGAGGGGAGGGGGGGATCTCCTCTGGGATTTTGGTGGGGGACCATGGGGGGGGGCAAAGGGCCCCCCAACCCTTTCCTGGGACTCCCCCCAGGCCCTCTGTGCCTCATCCCCCCCCCCTGCCCCCCCGTTACCAGAATTGCCTTCGTCCCCGCGGGGTCCGGGGGGGCCCAATTTGGGTGGGGGGCGTGGGGACGGGGGGGTTTTGTAACGTGGTTCTGTGCACTATTAAAGAGAGATGCAGCTGGAAACGCTTGTTGGGGGGGGGCAACCCCAAAAATGGGACGGGGATCCTCTCTACAGCCCCTCACATTATGGTTAGAGAGGGATAATAGAAGATTTGGGAGAAAATTATTCCAAATGGGGTGGGGGAGGAAGTAGTAATAGTGAATTTGTGGGGAAATGGCCCCAAATGAATAACAGCGTGTTTGTAGGGAAGCAACTCAGAGGAGGAGGGTGGGGGCTGGATAATAGTGACTTTGTGGGAAAAGAACTCAAAAAAAGATGGAAGAGTTTTAGTGAAATAATAGTGAAGTTGGGGGGGGGAAACGACTGAAATGGCAGGGAATAATAGGGATTCTGCATGAAAAATACCCAAAACAGAGGGCATATAGGGAATTTATAGGAAAACTACCCAAATTAGGGAGTTTTCACCTCGGTTTTGGGTATAAAACACTCACCAAGGGCATTAGTCCTGGAGGGGGGAACACCCCGAGTAAGGGCATTGAAACTCCCCAGATTGTCTCGTATTGTGATGGGAGGAGGAATAATAGAGAATCCGGGGAAAATTACCTCAAAAGAGGAATTTTTCCGTGCTCGTGTCAGGGCCGAGGGGGACTGCGCTAAGGGGATCGAAAGGGCGGGAAGAGCCGGGGAGGCGGAGACCCCCAGCTCCCCCGTCTCTCACAACGGGAGGAGATGGACGTACCCGTTGGCTGAAAACGCTGATTTTCCGTGAAGCCGCCCCAAAATGGGCGTTTCCCGCCGGTCGGGTGGGCGAATCCCCTCACGGTGGGGGGGGGGGCGGCGCTGAGGGGACGGAAAGAGCGGGAAGAGCCGCCAGAGCCGCCACGCAGGGCGGGACGCCAGGGGGCGCTGCTCGCGGCCAATCAGCGGCGGCGCTGCGGCGGGGGGCGGGGCCCGCGGAAGCGGGAAGATGGCGGCAGGCGGCGGCGCCGGGCCGGGCGCGGGGCCCGGCGGAGGCCCCGGGGCCCGCAGGGGCAGCGCGGGCCGGGACGCGGAGGCCGAGGTTTGGTGCCGACGGGTGCGGGAGCTGGTGAGCGCGGTCCCCGCCAACCGGCTCTGCTTCGAGTGCGGCCAGCGAGGCGTCACCTACGTGGACATCAGCGTGGGCAGCCTCGTCTGCACCGGCTGTTCGGGGGCGCTGTGAGCGGGGCGGGGCTGTGGGTGTGAGGGCGGGCGTGGGGGCGGCGTGGCTAATTTAACCCTGAGTGGGCGGGACCAGAGCGCGCTGGGTGGGGCCACTCCGGGCCAAGCGATCATAGATTGGCTGCACCCGCTGGGGGCGGGGCCTAGCGGGAGGGGGCGTGGCCGAGGCACGTGGCTCCCCATGCATGGGTTCTTGGACGCCTCCTTTTCGAGAGAAAAAGCTCCATTTTGGGTGTTTATGGGCGCAGGGGGGGCGCTGACCCCCTGAATCCCTACCCAGGCGGGGACTGAACCCCCCCCACCGTGTCAAGTCCATCTCCATGACGACATTCACTGAGGCCGAGGTGCTGTTCCTGCAGGCACACGGGAATGAGGTAAGGGAGAGGCTGTGGAGGCCCTGCCCTCTCCATCCTACCCTGTCCACATCCCAATGTCCCCTCCACGAACCCCCCAGGTCTGCAGGCGGGTTTGGCTCGGCACCTTTGACCCCCGGACTTCGCTGCTCCCTGACTCCCATGACCCCCAGAAGGTGAAGGAGTTCCTGCAGGAGAAATACGAGAAGAAACGATGGTACGAGAGGGGCTGGGAGCATGTTTCCAGTGGGCAGCACAGTGTGAGGACCCCTCAGTCAATATTTTGCCCTTCCATGGCAGGTATGTGGCACCAGAACAAGTGAAACCCTCCCAAAGCACGACAGCAGAGCCTGCGCCCCCCAGCTCCTCCATGGGGACACGGGGACATTGCCACAGGTGAGACCGGGCCACTTTTGGGGGTGCCCAGGGGGAATTCTACCCCCTGACCTTGCGGTGCCCCCCCAGCCCCGCCCAGCCACCCACCGTCCCCCCAGCCAGCCCGAAAGGCCAGCACCGACCTCCTGGCTGACATCGGGGGGGACCCCTTTGCCAGTCCCCCGCCAGGACCTGCGTTCACTGCCTTCCCCGGTGAGCTGGCGCGGTTCAGAGGGGCACAGGGGGTCTGGGAGGGTCCTGGTCATGGAGCAGGGGGGGTCTCCTGGGGGGCTGGTGACCAGCTGTGAGTAACCCCAGCCCCCTCCCCAGGCCTAGCCCCTCCCGCTCTGCCTTCCCCAGTTTCGATGCCTTTGGAACCAGCCCTGGAGCACCAACTTTTGGGGGGGCTGTGCCCCCTTCTACACCCCACCCACCACCACAGGTACCCTAAGACTCTTGGAGAGGGCTTGGCATACCCCTGTCACCCTGTGGGAGACTGGGGAGGGGTTTGGTGGCCCCCCACACCCTTGGGACTCTTAGGATTAATAGGAAGGGGTGAGGTGGGGTCTCCCCATTCCTTGTGGAGTTCTGGGGAAGGGGCTTGGGGTGGTCCCACCACCATTCCATGGTAACTGTGGGGCCAATGGGGAAGGATTTGGTGGCAACCTGAGACCCCTGGAATTTATGGGGAGCGGGGAGGAAGTGGCCCCATCGCATTCTGAGGACTGAGAAAGAGTTTTGGGTACCTTCCCACCCAGGATTAATATGATTAATACTTTTAATTGAGTGCTATTGGAGAGTTCTGGGGGCTCTGTCACTCTCAGGGGCCCCAGGAGTTTTTGGGGACCCCTCCATGGTTTCTCTCTTGCACCCACAGGGGTCTGTGGCTGCACAGGGTGGGGCCACCTCTGTTCTGCCCACAGGGGGAGGAGCTTCTGTCAGGTACTGCCCCCCCTTTCCACCCCCCCACCTTGCCAGGGGGGCAGGACCTGCCCCCTCCCCCCCTCACAGCTCACCCCTCCCCCTGCAGCCTCTTCGGGACCCTCCGTGCCCCCCCAGCGCTGCCCTATGGGGGTAAGTCAGGGTTCAACCCCCCCCTTGGACCCCTGAAGTTGAGGGGGGGCCCAGGGGTGACACCTATGCTCCCCCCCCAGGCTACACCAACCCTTCACAGCCCCCGTGGTCCCCAGACCCTCCACCAACCCCTTCCAGAGCAACGGCCCTGGTGAGTGACCCCCTGACCCCCTCCACGCCACTGACTGGGGTGGGATCTGGGGGGTCCCCAATTCCGTGCCTCCTTTTTCAGGTGCCGCTTTCACTGCACCCCCTGTTCCTGGGGGTTCCCCAGCCCCTCCAGGCTGATGGTAAGAGCCGCGGGGGGACAGGGAATGTTAAATATTGGGGCAACCTCTGCCCAGCCGCCCTACTGACCCCTCCCCATTTTTCCCCCCAGGGCTGCCTTTTGTGGGTTCAACGTTGCCAAAGCTTCCACCAACCCCTTCGTGGTGAGCAGGGGCCAGGGAGGGTGGGGGGGCGAGGGGGGGTCCCGACCCCCCTTTCTCTGCTGCTGACCCCTTCCTTCTGTGCACCCTCCAGACGGTCCCGACCCCGACGGCCCCATTTGGGATCAGGCACCCGACCACCAACCCCTTCCTATAACTGCTGCTGCTCGGGGGGAGCTCAGCCCATTCCTCACAGCCCCCCCGGCTTGTGGGGGGCGCTGCACCACCCCTCCCCCTCCGCCAGGACCAGGTTTTATTTTTGTTTCCAGAGATTTATCGTGATATCTAATATATATTCGATAGAAACGGCTTCGATCTCGGTACCTCCTTCAAGCTGAACCCCCCCCTCGCCGAAATGTCCCTTCCCCTCCAATTTCCCGGCCCTGGGTGGGGCCCTCACTAAAGATGGTCGTCATTCGGGGAAGCCCCCCCCTCACCGTGTGGTTGTCCCATGGTCCCCTACCTGCCCTCACACAAGATGGCAGCCCAGGCCTCGCCCCTGAGGGCACGGCCATGGGCCTGCCCTCAACAAAGATGGCGCCGAGACCGCGCTGGGGGCGGGGCCTCCGGGGGCGTGGCCTCCGGGAGGGTGGGGAATTAAGGGGGGGGCCCCGGGGGGGGAGCCCCCAAACCCCCCCGCGGGGCTCGGGCCAGGCTCGGCTCCTCCAGCACCTGCTGGGGGAAGGGGGCAATTAGTGGAGGTTAATTAAGGGAGTGGCACAGCTGGAGGGAGCGTCCCCTTTTGGGCACAGAAAGGGCAAAAACGGACAAAAAGCTGAGCGGTGGCAGCAGGAGACGGGCAGGATTGAACACCCCCCCGCCCCCAAAACTAGTGACCCCTCCCCCAGGTTTTGGTCCCACCCCGTGACCCCCCAGTCGTCACATAGACGGGGATGTACCAAGTATAATTTGGGGGGAGGATGTCCATACTTAGAACAGAAAAAAATATTATAATTAATTATAATAACAACGATATAATAGTTAAATATAATAATTTTAATAATAATTAATTATAGTAAGTTTTGGTCATCCATATTTTATCATTCTTTCATCATAATTAACTTACAATTAATTATAATTAACTTATTATGTTCACAGTCCTGTATAACAACTTATTATAACTCATAATAATAATGACAACTCATTATGATAATAAAAGCTTATAATAATAACTCATTATAATTAATTATAATAGGAATAATTAAGAAGGTCACACCCCTGGGGGGCAGGGGCGAAAGGGGCTCAGCCCCTCCCCCTTCCCTGCCTCAGTTTCCCCAGCGTTAAGGCACAAGAGAAAGGGGGAGGGGAAAGGTGCAGAGGGGGAGACCCCCCCCGGGGGTTTGGGGATCCCCCCGGGCCGGGGGGCTCCCCCGGGTTTGGGGGTCCCTCAGCAGCCAAAGAGCGCGCGGTGGGCGGCAACGAGCAGCGCCATGAGGAGGCCGTAGAAGAGGGCGAAGAGCAGCCCAGGGGGGGTGCGATGGGAATGTGGGGGCTTCACCTGGGGGGGAACCCCGTGTCAGCTGTGGGAGGGCACGGGACCCCCCCCCGCATCGACCTTTCCCCCCAAAACAGTACCTCGGGGACCCCCGAGCGCTGGCAGGGGTGGGGCTGTGGCGTCCGGTGGGTGTTGGGGGTGCTCTGGGAGGTGGAAAAAAAAAGGGTCGGGGAGGGTTTGGGGAGTAAATAAAAAAAGAGGAATGGAGGGCTTGGGGGAGTTTTGTGGGGTTGGGATTATATGGATGTCAGGGGCTTAAAAAAGGGGTTTTGACGTAATGAAAGGGGTCGGGGACAGGAAGGGGTACAAGGGGATCTGGGGGGGTTAAAATTGCGTTTGGGGGTTTCAGGGGGCCTGGGTAGAGGGGTCTTTGAGGAGTTCTGAAGGGGATTTTGTGAAGAATGGGGGGTGGGGGGAGGTTTTAGGAGGGTCAGGGCGTGTTTCAGGGGTTCAGAGACGTGTTTAGGGTCAGAGGGACGTTTTGGGGTTCTGGCGGTTGTGGGAGGTTTCAGGGAGATATTTTGGGCAGGTGTGGGAGGGTTTAGGGGGTGTTTTGGGGGGTCCCACTCACAGCCCAGGGCCGCAGCCGAGCAGCCACGCGGCCGAGCAGCTCCGAGTCCTCCAACTCATCCGGGAGCCGCAACTGCAGCAGCGCCTCGAGGCTCTGCGAGGGTGGGGGCACACAGCAGGGACCCCCAAATTATGTCGGGGGGAACAGAGCCCCGAAAGCCCCACCAAAATAGAAATGGCAGGGAGGTCGTTACCTGGCGCACCTCAGCGATCAACTCCCGCTTGTCGGGGTCCGGGGGGGCTGCGTGGAGATTTGGGGGGGTCACACACTGGCAGGGTACTGGGGGAGGGGACGAGGGGGGGTTCGTGTCCTACCTGGCTTGGTGGCACTGTGGGAGGAGGAGGGGCTGAGGAAGGCACTGGGTTTTGGGGGGGTGGAGGGGGGGCCGGGGGCTCCATCGGGGTCCTGGGGGAGGGAGGGGCAATTAAGACTCCTGTTAATTAGGGCTGAGCATGGGGAAGGGGTAAATAAGACTCGTGTCAATTAGACTGAGCCTAATAAGGTCACCCAAGTCCTCACCGGCATCAGCGCCGTCCGGGGGGGTCTCTGGGGGGCGTCCTGTGGGGGGTGAGAGCAGCCAGTGCCTGGCCCTTGTCCCCTGTCCCACCCCCATTCCCGATCCCATTCCAACATCCCAAATCCACCCCCAGTCCATGTTCCAGTCTGCCCCCCCCATCCCCAACCCTGTCACCAGTCCCATCCCAACTTCCAACCCCAAATCCATCATCCCAGCCCAATTCCCAATCCCAAACTCCCCGTACCTGTCCCGACTCCTCTCCCTCTCTCTCTCCCTCCACACCTCCAGGTTCTTGGGGCGTCGCCGGAAGTGGAGACCACCCTGGGGGGAGGAGGGGATCAGAACCCCCAAAATTCCCCCGAGTCCCCAAATCCTCCCTGAACCCCCCAAACCTCCCCAAGCCCCTCACCTGACACCCTCGGGGGTCACCTCTCGGGGTCTGGCTCTGCTGCTCCTGGGGACAAAGGGGGCCCAGGATTTGGGAGGGAACCCCAAAACTCGATGGGGGATCAGAGAGGCGTTGGGGGTGACATCACCTCAGGCGAGGGCTCCTCTTCAAGCTGCTCTGGATCACTGTCACCAGCTGTAGGGACAAGAGGGATGACAGGCAGTCCCCAGAAGGTGACAGGAGGTCCCAAGGGGGTTTTGGGGGTCCCACCCCCCTCACCTGCCCCACTGCGCATCTCCCTGTGCTGCCGGGACGGCTCCAAGGACTCATCCGTGGACTGAAACGGTGCCAAAGGGGGCGCAGGGTGGGGGAGCAGGTTGGGGGACACTCCAAAATTCTGCTGTGTCCCCCAAACCCCCCCGAATCCCACCTCGTTCCCTGACCAGCGCTTGCTGCCGCTGTCGACGCTGTGGAAGCCGGAGTCCAGTCCCCCCCGCTGCCGGAGGGGACACAGCTCGTCTGGGGGGCTGCACGGGGCAAACAGGAGTGAGAGACCCCAAAAACCCCCAGGAGGGAACAGTGGGGTCCCCCTTCTTTGAGCCTCCCCTTTACCATGCTGGGGGGGGCAGGGCGGCAGCCTCAGCTTCCAGGTACTTGAAGATGTGGACTTTGCCCTTCAGACAGATCTGGGAGGCACAGGGGGGTCAGGTGGAGCTTTTGGGGGTTCGGGGGGATCCCCCGCGCCCTCCCTCACCTGGGCAGGGGGAAACTGGAGGGGGTTGTTGTCCGCCAGCAGGATTTGGAGGTGCCGGAGCCGCCGGAAGCAGCGCGGAATCGCAACCACCCGGTTGCAGGAGAAATCCAGCCGGATCAGGGGTAATTCCGAGAGCTCTGGCGGGGGGACAGGGACACACAGGATCAACGGGACCCTCCCAAAGCGGCGGGACCCCGTCCGAGTACTTCACCCACCCTCGGGCAGCGCCACGAGCTGGTTCCGCCGCACATTTAGGTCCCGCAGTGCTCGCATTTGCCCCAGCCCCGGCGGCAGCGCCCGCAGCCGGTTACAGCCAACGTCCTGCGGGACAAAACGGGGGTCAGGAGGGATCCCAAGCCAACCTCCGCAGGGCTCGAGCCCCGTACCCCGGAGCTCACCAGCTGCCGCAGCGTGCGCAGGGCACCGAGGTTCGGGGGCAGGTGTGCCAGGCGGTTGTTGCTGGCGTTGAGGACGCGCAGAGGCAGGAGGCAGAGGCAGGCGGGCAGAGAGCTCAGCTGGTTGCGGCTGCGGGGGGCAGAGCGGGGTCACGGGGCGCTGCTGGACCCCCCAATCCCCCTCTCGGGGCTGGGCCATACCTGAGGTCCAGGTGCGCCAGGGCCTGGAGGTTGGCGATGGCCGGGGGGACGCTGCGCAGGCAGTTGTGGTAAAGGCTGAGCCCCTCCAGCGACACAAGGCGACAAGCGGCCTCTGGCACCTCCCCGAAACGGTTCCGGGACAGGTCTGGGGGGACGAGGGGGACACGGGGGACATGCGGGACAGGGACGGGGACCCATAGGGACGGGGGATCCCCGGGGAGGGGGACTGATGGGGACAAGAGATCTCCAGGGATAGGGAGTGACAGGGACAAGGACCCTCAGGGAGGGGTACTAATGAGGACAAAGTTCCCCCAGGGATAAGGACAGGGGACGCAGATCTGCTGATGCCACCCCAACCACCCCGTCCGCGGACCCGGAACCGCCCAGGCTGGTACCCCCCTCCATTCTGCGAGGGGGAAAGTGAGGCCGCTGGACCGCCCGGACCAGGCGCTCCGGCGCGTCCCGTCCCGGCGCCTCCTCACCCGCCTCCGGCACCTCCCGCGGGCCTCGGGCTCCGGGAGGCGCCGAGGGAGGCGGGGCACCCGGCGCTCGCCCTCGGCGAGGGGAAATACCCCGAGTGACCCCAGGGTGTGGGGAAGGGTCCGGGGTCCTGCCTCGGGGCCGCGGCCTCACCGGCCTGTGTGGTGTCGCTGAGGTCCCAGCGCCTCGCCGCCGCCGCTGGGAAGGCGCGCAGCCGCCGGCCGGCCAAGCTGAGAGTGCCGGAGGCCTCTGCTTCTTCCAAGGCGCGCTCAGTGCCGGCTCCTCCGGGCAGGCGGCCCAGCGGCGGCAGCAGCTCGGCCGTGACCGCCCCCACCGCCCCCGCGGCCATGGCGGGCCCGGAGCTCCGCTCGCCGCGGCCGTCGCTGTCGGACTGAGCCCCGGGAGCTTCCGGACCCCGCCACGGGGGCGGGGCTAGCACGGCAGCCAATCAGAACAAGGGGCGCGCAGGCAGGTGGCCAATCGGAAAGGGCGGGCGGTGGGCGATGCCAGAAGAAGTACAGAAGTTTGCCCTTTGATTGACAGGTGAAAGACCAATTGCCATCGAGCAGTGAGGGGTGTGCAAATCACAACTGACTCACAATCTCCACCAATCGCGAGCGAAAAGGCGGAGCTCGTTGCCTGGCAACGGCCCCGAAAATTTCAGCCGCATCAGCCAATCGCATTTGAGGAGGCGGGAGCAAGCCCCCCGATTGACGTGTAACCAACCAATCGTATTTGACGCACGGCGGATTCATAAGAGCTCTGCGAGCGGCGGGACATGGCGACCTCACCAATCAGGAGTTAGAGCGGTGATTGACAAGTACGGAAGCCGGAACGGAGCCAATCAGAAGAGACGCATAGCAGCGGTAAGCCACGCCCCCGGCGTTGCCCGAAACCACGCCTCCATCGGGCCACGCCCCTGCCACACCCCTGCCTAAAATCCCGCCCCCGCCCCCTCTTAAAGGAGCCGCTAATCTAAAGGAGAGAACACAAGACGTCTCCCCCAATTTTGGGGGGCCCAATCTGTGTCCCCCTGAGTGTGGAGCAAGGGCAGGGTCCCTCCCAGCCCTTCACTCACACACTCCAGCTCTGCACCCTTTATTTGCATATGTGCGGGGGGGGTCCCTCCAACTCGAGGGGGTCCGGGGGGGCTCGGGAGGGTTCTCAGGGGTTCCCCGACACGGCCTCTTGCTGAGGTTCCCCAAAACCTGCTGCTGCTGCGGGCGGTAGGGCACGACGAAGGCGTCGGGGGGCAGCAGGGCGCCCCGTCCTCCCCCAGCCGCCCCATCAGGACATAGCTGGAGCCTGGAAGAGATTTGGGGAGGGGGTGTCAGGACCTGGATGGCCACAGACACCCCCTCCCCCCAGGCCCTCCGGGGCACACGCACCTTTCTTGAGCACGGGGCAGAGGCGACAGGGCAGCTGCAGCCGCAGCGTGGCCCCCTTGGCGGGCTGGGGGAGCCCCAGGCCCCCCGCCTTGTAGAGGCTCAGCACAGACACCACGGCCCAGGCCGGCTCCTGGGGGCTCCCCGCGACACTGATTTCACTGTCCCAGTCAGCACTGGAGGCACAGGAAGGGGGGGGGGGTCAGGCACGCCCAAAACCTCAGGCACCCCCCTGACTGGGGGTTTGGGGGGGCCAACCTTCCCGACCCCATTTTGGGGCACTCCCAGTCAGCGTTCCTCCCATTTTGAGGGTCCTCATCCACCCCACCCCCTTATTTTTTGGGGGGGGTTCTCACCGAAATCGCTGCTGCAGAAGTTGCTCTGGAGGGTCCCGGCGCGGCGGCAGCGCTGGGGGCATGGGGTCCCCACAGGGGGGGCAGTGGGGGGCCCCGCTTTGGGGCTGGGGGGGCTTTTCCCCTTCCCGCCTCCCCGGGGTTTTTGGGGGGTGGTCTCGGGGGCGCTGCCCCGGTCTCGCAGGGTATAGGTGGCCGAAAAGCCATCGGCGGTGACGCTCAAATCCGACACGAACTGGACCAGCAGCTCCGAGGAGCTGGAGAGGATGGGGCTGGGGGGACACGGGGGTCAGGGGAGGCTTTCGGGGGGACACGGAAGGGGTTGGGGGGGTCCAGGGTGGGGGTTGCGGGGAATCAGGTGGGGTTTGGAGGGTCGGGATGAGGCTAGCAGGGGTCCAAGGGGGATCCGGAGGGGTCGGGACGGTTTGGAGGGAACGGGAGGAATTCGGAGCGGTCGGGAGGGGTTTAGGGGAGTCCCAGGTGGGTTTGGGGGGTTTTCAGGGCGGCTTGGGGGGAGCAGGTCGCTGTCAAGGGGGGTAAGGGTGGTTGGGGGGGGGTCAGGGTGGATTTAAGAGGGATCGGGGTGGATTTAGGAGGGATCAGGACAGTTTGGGGGGGCTCACGCGGGGTTGGGGCAGGTTTGGGGGGCTCGGCCGGGTCTGGGAGAGCTGCGGGAGCTCGGGGGGGCTCACCCGGGGTCTCCTCCCCGCAGAAGCGCCCGAGGCGCCGCGCGTCGTCCCGCGCCCCCCCCTCGAACACGGCCACGTAATCGTAGCGACAGTGGGGGTCGGGCTCCACGTCGAACTTTCCGAACCGCAGCTCCACCACCTGCACCCCCGCAAATTCAGGCTCAGCCCCCCGGCCCCGCATCCCTCTGGATTCATCTGGACCCCCCCGGGTCCCCTCAACCCCTTCAGACTCCCTCCCCCTGCCAAATTCTCCTGAGCCTCCCCGAACCATCCTGGTTTCTCCTCAACTACCCCCCGCGTCCCTTGTGACCCCCCCAAAGGATTGCTGACCCCCCCAAATCCCTCCTGTCCCCTCCAAACGCCCCCGGCTCCCCCAGCCCCTGCAAAGCCCTCCTGATCCACCCCCCCCACCAGCCCCCAAATACCTTCCGACCTCCCCAAATCCTCCGGACAGCCCCAAACCACCCCAATGTCCCCGAAACCTCCCCAAAGCACCTCCGAACGCCCCGTTCCCCCTCCTGACCCGCCCAGAACCCCCAAACCTTGTCGGGGGGGCCACGATGTGCCAGGAGCAGCTGATGCCGGGGGATAATTCTCCTCTGGCCAATTTGGGGTGTTCAGGCTCCCCTGGGGCTTCTCCAGCCGCCCCCCACAAAACTGATGCTCTGAGGGGGTGGGCAGGGCGGGGTCACATTTTTGGGGGGCACAGACACGTTTCGACAACCCTCCCCCCATTTCCTGCACCGCCGGCATCTCCTCTGTCCCTGAAGCCCCCCTAAATAGGGGAGGGAAATTAGGGGAAGCTCTGCCAAAACCACCCTGGGACTGGGGGAAGGATATGGAACTTGGGGTGCAAGACCCCCCCCCGGGAATGTTTTTGTAAATTTGGGGGGGGGTCGTACTCACCGTCAAAATAGTGCCAGGACTCCCCGAAAAAATGGGGTTTATTAAAGACCCCCGAACGCCGCCGTCCCTGGGGGGGCCCTGCAAAAGGGTTGGGCTGGGTTGGGGGGGGCCCTGCAGGGGGCTTTGGGGGAAGTCCGTGTGGTTTTGGGGGTCTCCATGGGGGTTTGGGGGTTTTTGGGGGTGTCTATGGGGTTTTTCAAGGGATTTCTGGGGGCTCCACGGTGGGCCGGGGGTGTTTTGGGATGTTCCATGTGGTTTTGGGGGTTCTCTGTATGGATTTGGGGGTCTCCATGGGGCTTTTTGGGGTCTCCCTGGGGGTTCGGGTGGTTTGGGGGGGTCTCCTGCTCTCCGCCGGCGGTGCTCCTTGTCCCTCTTTTCCGCTCAATTTTGTGCCATATTTTCCCTTATTTTTGCCTGACACTTTGCCCCATTTTTCCCTCTGGCTTTTCCCTCCAGCTTTTCATTCCCTTTCACTCATTTTTTCCCTCAGTTCTTTTTTTTCCTTCATTTCTCCCCCCTCATTTTTTCTTTTCCTCTCATTTTTCTCCTTTTCCCTTCACACTTTTCCCTCCTTTTCTCCTCAGCTTCTCTCTCCTTTCTTCTCTCGCACTTTTCCCTCCTTTCCGTTTTCTCCTCACACTTTCCCCCCACACTTTTCCATTTCTTCCTCACACTTTTCCTTCATTTCCCTCTTGGTTTTTTCCCCCTCACATTTTCCCCATTTCCCCATCTGGGTTTTCCCCTTCTATTCTCAATTTCACACTTTTCCCTCCTTTTCCATTCACTTTCTTCTCCTCATTCCCGCTGTTTTCTCCTCACATTTTTCCCAAAGTCACAGTACACCCCCACACTTTTCCCTCTTTTCCCATCTCACTCCGCAACCCCCAGAACCTCCTGGAAGGTATTTTGGCCTCAGCCCGCACAGCTTTTTGGGGTCTCCATGGGGTTTTGGGGCTCTCCGTGGGGGTTTGGGGTCTCCACAAGACTTCGGGGGTGTCGCTATAGGGTTTTGGAGTTCTCCACATTTCCAGGCATCTCCGGGTGGTTTTGGGGGGTGTCCCTGTGGGATTGTCCCTGCTCCCCGCCGGCGGTGCTCCCTCCCCCTTGGTTTTTTTTTCCGGGGGTCTCCCCCCCAGCCCCTCTCTCACCCACCGTTGGTCGGGGGGCTGCCGGCGCTGAACCAGGCCAGGAAGCCTCTCCCGGCCGTGCCACCATCGCTCTCCATGTGCAGCCGGAGCCGGTTTTGGGGCGCCCGCAGGGCCCCCGGACGGAAGGTGCCACAGAAGCGCCCCAAAAGCGGCGCCCCGGGGCCGTGGCCCCCGAACACCGAGAGGGCGTCGAAGCGACACAGAGGGTCCGGCTCCAGGTCGAAGACGCGGAAGGACAGGGTAGCCACCTGGCCCTCGGGGACCTAGGGGACATTGGCGGGGGTCACCATCCAGCCCTCGGGCAGCTGGGGGATGATGGGGATTTTGGGGACATTGGAGTGACACCACCTGGCCCTCAGGTGACAATTTAGGGTGTCACCACCTGGTCTTCATGGACCAAGGGGGGCAATGGGGACATTGAAGGGCCAGGACGGACATCAGGGGACATCGGGAATGCTGGGGACATTGGCATATTACCACTTGGCCCTCGGGTTTCTGAGGGGATGGTATGAGGTCACATCAGGGGGACACTCGGGAGACACAAAGCAGTGGCACCACCTCTGTGGGACACGGGAACATCTGGGGACACGAGCAGAGGAAGAGCTGGGACAGCCAAAGGGGAGCCCCAGCATTTTGGGGTGCCCGAGGTGGGGTTGAGATGTCCCTGGATGGGTTGGGGTGGCATGGGGTGGGGGTTTGGGAGGGAGGTGAGGTGTCCTTAGGTTTCGGGGTGCCCCGGGGGGGTCCGTACCGTGATAGTCCAGGTGCAGTTGCTGCCGGGGGGGTAATGCCGGGGGAAGCCCTCGCTGGCGATGAACCCCGACTCCCCGCGATGGTCCCCCCCGCACGGGAACACCGGGAACACCGGCCTGGGGGTACACGGGGGGGATCACGGCGGGGCCCGGCCCGGGGGAAAACCCGAACTCGGGTGGTCCCAGACCCCGGGGAGGGGTCCCAGGCTGTGGGGGGTGCTGGTTCCGGGGAGTCCTGGGGGAATCCCGGGTCGGAGGGGGTGTCCTAGCTCGTCGTTGGGGTTTTGGACCGAGGAAAAAGATCCCGGTGCCCAGGGGGGTGTCCGGGGCCGCAGGGAGGTCCTGGACAAGAGTGTCTTGTCCTGGGAATGTCCCGCCTCGTGCCAAGCCCCCTCTCCGGGGGTGTCGGTCCCGTCCCGGGGTGCCACGTTCTGGGGGAGGTCCCGTCCCGGGGGTGCCGTGCCGTGTCCTGCCCGGGGGGTCCCGTCCGGTCCCTGGGGTGCCGTTACCTGCTGGCGTTGGGCCGGGCGCTGGGGTGGGGGCTCGGGGCCGTGTCCTGCCCCGCGGCCGGCGGGGGGCTCAGAGCCCCCAGCGCCCCGAGCAGCAGCAGCGGCAGCGGCCGGAGGCGGCTCATGGCGCGGCCGGGCCGGGGCGAACGGGGCCGGGGGGGGGACCGGGGACACGGGGAAGGATGGGGGGCGCGGTGATGAGCGGGAAGGGGCGTGACCTCGCGGCGACACGACCAAAGGGGCGGTGCTCACGCCCCCCCAGCCCCGCGCTGCCTGCGTGGGAGGGGCGGTGCTTGCATATGCCGCGCCCAACACAGTGACAAGGGGCGGAACCAGAGGCGGAGACGGCGCATCTCCAACACTGACCTGCGGCGGCAGAGCTTTCCGAAATGCCTCGCCCACAACACGACCCGAAATGGCAACGGGCGGGACCGCAGGGCGCGGGCGGCGCTCGGTGGCACCGCGCCACCGACTCGGCCTAGAGAGGGGCGGGGCCACCGCGTGGGGGCGGAGACTCCGCCAGGCCCCGCCCCAAAGAGGCGTGGCCAGAGGCTGCCAGGCTGGAGTGGGCGGGGCCAGCAGGGAGGAGGCGCTAGAAGGAGGGGGCCCAGTAATGAGGCTCTTCTTTTTAATTAGCAGGATCCCCCTTAATTAGGGGATCCCCTCCATGTAGGGGGGGGGGTCCTCCTGACAAAGGGCCCCTCCCACAGACACACACACGCGGCGGGGGGGGGGGGGGCAGTGTGACAGCAGCTGGGGGCCTCCCTGGCGGGGAGACCCCCGATTGTGGGGGTGGGAGAGGCCGTGATTGTCCATTGGGGGAGGGCGTGTCCCCAAAATCCCACACCCCCTAAGGGATGGGGCCCCGCGCCTTCAGATCGGGGGCCGAGCGCTGGCGGCGGACGCGGGGTGGGGGCGTGCCCACGGGGGGCGGTGGGGACCCCCCATCCAGGGATCCCCGCCGGGGACGCCCCGAGGGAGGGGGCGGCGGGGGTGGGCTGTTTTCCGCTTGGGAGGAGTCCCCCCCGCTCCCCCAGGCCAGGCGGTGCTGGGGGTTGCTCTTGAAGGGGAAGCGCAGCTTGGAGTCCTGGGGGGCCAGGTGGAAGCGGGGTGGTCGCCGGGGGGCCTGGGGGGCCTGCGGGCCGCCCCCCATGAGCCGGGCCTGCTCCTGGCGCAGCCAGCGCAGCCGCCCCCGCCGGAACGCCGGGTCCTGCTCCATGAGCCGGCACAGCCGTGCCGCCGCCGCCGAGGGGGGCGAAGGAGGGGGAGACCCCCGGTCCGTGCTGGGCTGGGGAGGCTCCTGTGGGGGTTCCTGGGAAGGTTCTTGGGGGGATGGCTCCGCCTCGTCACCATCGTCCTGTGGGGGAGGAGAGGGGGGTTAGATTAGTCTGGGGGGGCAGGGGCAGCTGGGATCTATGTTAGGGGATTTGGGGTGATATGGGGCAGGCAGAACCCACGCCCGGGCTCTTTGGGGTGCCGTGGGTCAGGCTCTGGGCGGCACGGGGCCATCCCTCACCAGCGGCAGTGGGATGACGCGCTCCATCTGCCCCACACGGTCGCGCAGGGCTCGGATCTGCTCGTCCTTGGCGCTGTTCTGCCGCTTCACCTCGCGCAGGATCCCCGCCAGCCTGTCCAGGTGCAGCCGCAGCCCTTCCACCTCGCTCACCTGCTCGCTGGGGCCGCCACCGCCACTTCCCTCGTCCTCCTCGCTGCCACCCACGGCATCCCACACGTCCCTGGCCACGGCGCGCCAGCCGTCGCGCTCGGTGGGCTCGCGCTTGCCGTGGCGCCGGCACAGCTCCCGCAGCCGTGCCAGGCTCAGCGCCTCCAGCTCGCGCCGTGCCGGCCGTGGCTCCCGCAGGGCCACCTCGAGGCTCAGCTCCCGCACAGCCTGAGCCTTCAGGTCGGCCATGGTGACCCACGGGGATGGGGAAGGGGACGGCGAGGACGGGGTCGGGGATCCCCGCCGGCGCTGCGGGATCTGGTAGACACGCAGTGGCTCCCGGCGCTTGCCCGGCGCCGGCACCGGGAGCCCGGCCCGGCGCAGCACCGAGCGCACGGCAGGCGCTGGCAGCGCCTGGCGCAGCGATGAGATCAGGCGCCAGCCGGCCTCATAGCACCGGGGGTCGTCGGCGGCGGGGGGCTGCGGGGGGGACACGGGACATATTGAGGGATGTGGGGGCTGCCCGGCGTGGAGTATAGGCAGCCAGGGGAGCCCCGAGGGACACCCAAAACATCCCCAAAGGATACCCAAAGACCCCTAAAGGACATCCAGGACACCCACGGGACACTAAGGGGGCTCAGGGGACAACTGTGACACCCAGGGACTATCCAAGCCAGCCACATCCAACATCCAGAGGACCTGGGGGGCACCTGTGACACTCAGGGACTATCTAATGGACACCTGTGGGACACGCAGGCCATTCAGGAGACACTAAGGTGACCCAAGGAGCCCCCAGGGAAGCCCAGAATTCCCAAATGATCTCTGTACCCCCCTCACCTGTGTCTGCTCTGCTGCTTCCTTCTCCAGCTGGGGTTGGTTCTCCAGGTCCTGGAGCCTGGGGTGGGAGGGACGCAGAGGGTGAGCCCTCCAAACTATCCCCAGGGTGGTCCCCAAGTGTCCCCAGGGGGAGGTCCCCACCTCTGGAGGCGCATGTCGATGCCCTGCTGCTCCAGCAGCTCCCGCTGTGCCAGGTTCCAGTCCGGGGGGGGCCCGGGGGACGCCCCCCGTTCCCGCTCCCGCCGCGCCTGCTCTGGGTGCGTGAAGCGGAAGACGTGGTTCTTCCCCAAAATGAGGCGGTGGCCTGGTTGGGGAGGGGTTGGAGGCGTCACAGGGCGATTTAGGGGAGATTTGGGCAGGGTCACAGAGAGTTTTGGGGGCATCTAGGTGGGAAGGGGGGATTTGGGAGTGTCATAATGGGTTCAAGGGAAAATTTGTGGGGACACAGGGATTTATGGGAGGTTGAGGGGAATTTGGGGGGCATGCTGGGATTTTCGGGAGAGTTCAAGGGAGAGACATAGGGATCTAGGGGGATTTCAGGGAGACACACAGGGATCTGGGAGGGCTTTGGGGGTCCCTACCCGACTTGAGCACCACCGGCTCCGTCACCTGCTTCCCGTTGACGTAGGTCTCAGCCCCCTCACACGGCTCCAGGGTCACCACAACTTTGGATGGGGACAACAAGACGAGGGCAAGTCACCCCCTTGCTAAACTGAGGTGGGGGAACCCCAAATCCCACCCCCGGCCTCCCCCAAACCCCCGTCAACCCCACGACCCGCCCTCTCCCACCGGCACGGGGGGAGCGGTACCTGGGGAGGGCCGCAGTGACCTGCTCCAGTGGCAGCATTTGGGGGGGGGAGAAAGAGGAATTAAGGTGTGCCTGGAGGGGGCAGGGCAAGGGGGAGCACCCCAAAATCCAGCACCCCCCTGAACTGCGTACCTTCCCCCGAGGGGTCGGGGCGGCTGCGGAAGAGGCAGTGCTGCTCCCGGATGAACGGCCCCGACAACTTGATGTCCACATCCACCTGGCCCACCCTGGAAGAGAGGGGGGCACAGGGCAAATTGGGGGGGCCCAAGGGGTCTGGGGGGGCCCTGAGAGGGTTTTGGGGGTGCCACAGCTCACCACTCACCTGGTCACACCATCCTTGATGTGGTAGAGGAGGCACTCAGACATCAGGGGGTCCTCGTTGAGGTTCACCAAGTGCGGAGTCTTTTGGGGGAGGGGGGGCACAAAAATAAAAACAGAGTCAGGCTGGGGGATCCCTCAGGGTGGGGGGTCCCTCGGGGTGGGGGCCCCCCCAGCCCCCTCTGACTTGCCTTTTTAGGGGAGAAGACGCCAACGGTGCCGCCATCCTCCCGCAGAGCCACCCCCATCTCGGCCAGCAGTGCTTCCCTGGGGGGGCACGGGGAATTTGGGGTGGGCCCGAGAGGGTGTGGAGGGGCCCAGAGGGCTTTGGAGATGGTCTGGGGGAGTTTAGGAAGTGTTGGAGTGGGGTTTGGGGAGCTCTAAGGGGTGTACAAGGAACATTTGGGTTGACTGTGGTGGGGCTGTGGGGGTTTGCAGGTGATTTGGGGGGTCACGAGGGGGTTTAGAGGAACTGTGAGGGGGTTAGGGAACGTTTTGGGATCATGGTGGGGGTTTGGGGCCCCCCTCACCGCTCCAGCCTCAGGGCCTCTGTCCGCCGCAGCTTCTCTTCCCACGTCTCGTTGAGCTCTGCGATGATTTTCTCTGTCTCCTATGAGGGGACCCAAACCATTGTGGGGGTCCCCCACAGTTTGGGGGAGGGGATCACAGACCCTCTAGGTCCCTGTGGAGCAAGGGAGGGGCTGGGGGGTGTTTTGGGGTCACCTGCAGTCGCTCCATGGCCTCAGTGGGGCCCAGGGGGGACTCCAGCCCCGGACCCCCGTTGAAGGTGGAGGGGGTCCCGGCAGTGGGGGTGGAGGGGGTGGTGTCGGAGAGACCTGGAGGGAGATGGGGGCTCGGTGGGGCGTGTTGCCTCCTGCATCCCCATATCAAACCCTAACTGCCCCCCAAGCACTACAGCTGTGCCCCCCCAGTCTCCTAAACCTCCTGTGCCCCCAAACTCTCCTTACTTCTGCCCCCAAACGTCTTCTCTCCCCAAAACTACACAACTAACACCCCAAATCCATCCCCCCCCTACAAAATCCTCTAAACCCCAGGTCCTAACTCCATCCTCAGAACCCCAAATCCCACCCAGTCACTCACCCTGGGCGCTGAGCAGCTCCCGCAGGCGCGTCACCTCCTCCCGCAGCTCTCGGATCAGCCGCGCGTTTGGGTCCTCATTGATCACGGCGTGGCACCGGATCTGCTTTGTGCGGTCAGCGTAGCTGGGGGAGGAAAACAGGGGCAGGATCAGGGCCGGGACCCTCCTCCCCACACCCCAAAACCCACGGAGGACCCCCAAAGCCCCCTCCCTCACCGCAGGGTGCTCAGCGTCTCCTCGTAGTTGCTGTCAGCTGGGCTCAGCGCCGCGATCATGGCCGTGCGCGAGTTCCCACCTGCACGGACTGGGTTAGTGGGGGCTGGGAACCCCCAAAAACCTCCACACTCTCCCCACCTCCGCCCCAAACGCACCCAGGTTCTCCTTCAGCAGCCACGTCAGCACCGAGTCCCGGTATGGGATGAAATCCGGCTTCTTCTTCTTGCTGGTCTGTTGGGGAGGAGCGAAGAGGGAAGGGGGGGGGTCGCGTAGGCTCCCTCAAAAAAGGGAGGACCCCCGAGGGTGGGGGGAGACACCGCAGGGTGCAGGGAGGGAGGGGGCACCCCCCCGGACTCACCGCCTCAGCCAGGGCGGAGATGACCTTGCCCAGAGTGGTCAGGGACTTGTTGATGTTCGCACCTTCCTGGGGAGGGGAGGAGGGGGAGCGAGGCTCGGAGGGGTCTTGGAGGGAATCACCCCCACTTTTTGTGGGGCACAGGGGCCTCGCCGCTCACCTTGAGGCGGATGCCCTTGGCCCCCGAAGCGTCAGCGCGTTCACTGCCCGCCAGGTCCACCAGGCTGATGCGGCTCACCTGGGGGAGCAGGGGAGTTTGGGGGGCTCTAGGAGGGAATTTGGGGGGAAACGGGCGGGTGAGGGGATTTTGGGGGACTTGGAGGGGGTTGTGGAATTGTGGGCTTAATTTGAGGGAGTGGAGGGAATTGCAGGGAGTGTTTGCCAGGGATGTGGGGGAAATTTATGGATGTTTGGGAGGGGCTGGTGGGAATTTGGAGGAGATTTTGGTGGGAATTTGGGGATATTTTCAGGAGCATGGGGGAATCCAGCAGGAATTTTGGGGTAATTTGGGGGGAACAGTGGGTGACGGGGGAATTCTGAGGGTGGTTTTAGGAGCTCTAGGGCTAGATTCGGCTGGTGATTTTGGAGGTGACTCAGGGGGATTTAGGGATGACTTTAGGGGAGTCTCAGAGTGATTTTGGGGCACCCCTGGCCTTCTCTGCAGCGAGATCCCTCAGGGGGTCGCAGCAGTGCCGGCTGAAGATGATGGCAAATTTTGGGGGCACTCTGTAGATTTCAGGAAGTGTTTTCAGGGGGATTTTGGGGTGACCCAAAATTGGGGTGGAGAGAATATAGGAGGTGATTCTGAGGCTCTCCTGACCTTCTCTGTGGTGAGGTCACTGAGCGGGTCCCGGCGGCGCTGGCTGAACACGATGGTGAACACGGCGTGCGAGCGGCTGCTTGTCTCGTTCATGTTCGTGGCTGCCACCGTCCTGTGGGGGGGTTTGGGGGGACCCTCAGCACCTGAGGGCGTTTGGGGGGTTGGGGACGCCCCTGTGCCCCTCTGTGCTCACACCTGGCCTTATTGCCGCTGTCCATGAGGTCAGCGATGTCGGCGAAGGACGCGACGGCGAGACGCGACAGGTCCTGCACGTAGGGCCCGAGCAGGGGGTGCTCTCGCACCCGCAGCCCTCCCCGGCTCTTGGGGTTCAGCAGATCCCGCACCCGCTCGCAGTAGATCTCCAGGTAGCTCACCTGGGGGCCCCAACATGGTCAGGAAGGGCCTCCAAAACTCAGGGAGGTCGGGAGGGGAACCCGCAAAACGGTGGCGAAGAAACACCCAAAATGGGGCACATGAAAACCCAACTTTGGGGGCACATCCCCAAGTTGATGGGGATGTTGGGGGCTGAATCCCCAAAATGGTGATGGGGAAACCTCCATAGTGCTGGGGCAGGGTGACAGCTGAGTCCCCAAAACGTTGGGATGGATGGCAGATGAATGCCCAAACTGCTGCGGGGTGTAGGGTGAGTCTGCAAGAGTTGAACACCCAAATTGCCCAGGGGGGATCTGCAAACTGGGGGTCATGCTCTGAACCCCCAAACCCCCCTCACCTCCACAGAGAAGGAGAGTTCAGGAGACCCTTCCCGAGCGACGCGGGCAAACAGATCCTCGCAGAGCTGCGGGCAAGCGGCGTTGAGCTGGGAGCTGTGGGGGGGCTCCAGCCCTTCCCAAACTCCCTGGAAGCCCCTCCGGGCCCCAGACCTGCGGGATGATCCCGCGCTGCCCCGGCTCCTGCCGCCCCATCATGGTGTAGGACTTGCCGGCCCCGGTCTGGCCGTAGGCCAGGATGCAAACGTTGTAGCCCTCGAAGGCGTGCGCCAGCATCTCCTCCCCAATGTCCTGGTACACCCGGCGCTGCGAGGCGAAGTTGGGGTCCTCCTCCTGTGGAAGAATGAGTGAGGGACACCCCCAGAGCCCCCCGCAGGTCTCCCCGCACCCACCCCGGCACTCACCGAGGTGTGGGACCAGTATGAGTAGTCGAAGGTGAAGTGTTTAGTGGCGTCTTTGGGGAGCTTGGGGTTGGTGATGCCTGGGGTGGGGAGGTGATAGTGGGGTTGGGGTGAGCCCCCCACGTCACCCTCAACCCCCACAGCACCGTCACCCCCCCCAGAAAACCTCTCCATTGCTATTTTTAGCCCGGCGGCAGCTGGTCCTCTGGGCCCGAGGCCAGCACGGGACAAGGACGGAGATGGGGGGGGGTCCCACACCACAATCCCCCACCCCTGGGGGTGTCCCCTCCCGAGACACCCCCCCAAACACGACCCCCACTCACAGGTGGTGTTTCCTTGCATCTGGATAACACACTTGGCCTGGCGGCTGCTCTCCCGCGCACTGAAGGGCCGGACTCTAACCGCCACCTTCACCGAGGCACCCGCCATGCCCGTGACACCGTCACCCTGTCGTGACAGAGGGATGTCACACCCCAGGACCCCTCCGCAAGGTATGGGGGACCCCCGCCCACACCCACCCCCTGCAGTGTCCCAGCCAGGGTTGCAGGGAGGGAAGGGGGGGCCGGATCCGTGTCCCTCCCTCAATCCCGCCCAAGGAGAGCCCTAAAAATAACCTGGGGCGGTGCTGGGTGAGGTGGTGATGAAAGAGCTCCGGCGACCCTCTCCAGCACCCCCAAAGTGCAGGTGGCACTTTGGCAGGGTCAAAGGTCAGGGGTGGAGGCAAAAGGTGGGGCTTGGGGTAGGGAGAGAGGAAGAAGGGGGTGACGAGCCCCCTTGGATCCCCCCACTTCCCAGGTGATTCCAGGTCAGCATAAACAGCACGTGACACCCCCGACTATCACTGACCCCCGTGAAAATGTGGGGATCCCATGCTCGGGCCTGAGCCCTCCCACCATGGAAAACAAAGGCTATGACCCCGAGAGACCCCAATGTCGGCATCAGCGCCTTATGCCATTCTTAAATCTGTCTCTACACTCCTGAGACATCCCCAAACTCCACTATGGCCTCTCTAAAGCTGCCCCTACACACATGTGACCCCATAAACTCACTCTCTCCACCTCTGAGATTCCCCCAAACCCCTAGTGGGATCCTTAAACCTGATCCCTACGCACCTGAGCTTCCTCAAACGCCCCTATAATCCCCCTAAACCTGCCCCTATAACCCTGTGATCCCCCTAAACCCAATTCCTACACCCCTATAACTCCCTAAACTTCTCTATAGATTCCTAAACCTGCCCCTCAGGGACCTGAGCCCCCCAAAACCCCCGTGACACCCCGTAAACCGGCACCCCCGAGAGCCCCCTAAAGCACCCTATAACCCCTCTAAATCTACTCCTACGCCCCCGGAAGCCCCATAAACCCACTTTCCACACCCCTCAGATCCCCCAGGACCTCCTACAACACCCCTAAACCTGCCCCTACGCCCTTGCGACCCCTCTAAATTCGCTCCCCGAGCCCCAAGAGCCCCCAAACCTGTGCCCAGGCCCACGCCGCTCCCGCTCACCGGCCCCGCGGTGCCGCATCCCCTCGGCCCGGGGGTTCCCGGGCCGTCGCTGCCGCTGTCCCCGCGCCGGGGCTCCGCGGCGGCTCCGCGGCGGCTCCGGGGCTGCGGCCGCGCCCGGGCCCGGCGGGGCTGGGCCGCCGCGGGGGCGGGGCCCGGAGCGTGACGTGCAAGGGGGCTCCGCCCCCTCTTAAAGGGGCAACACGGTAAACATGGGGCCCACAGCGGGGGAGGCTTTTCCCGCTTTTCTGCCCTCAGAATTTTCCCCTCACATTTCTCTCTCCTTCTTCCTTCAGGGTTTTCCCTGTTTTTTTTCCTGACACTTTTCATTTCGTTACGTTATTTTCTCCATTTTCTCGTCGTTTTTTTCTTTGTCTTTTCTCCCAGGTTTCCCTGCATTCTTTATATGATGATTTTTGCTTCATTTTCTTTCAGCTTCTTTATTTTCTCTGTCACTTTTCTCCCTTTTCACTCTTCTTTTGCTCACAGGTTTTCCCCTTACACTTCTCCCCCATTCTGGTCCTTTTCTCATCACACTTTTCTGCATTTTCTCCTCATGCTTTTCCCTTCGTTTACCTCAAATTTTCACGGGTTTATCCCCTTGCTTTTATCAATCATTCACACTGCTTTCCGCTCACTTTTCTTTTTTTTGCCTCATTTCCCCCCCCCCGTCCCTTTTCTCCCGTTTTCCCGCTCCCACTTTTTTCCTCTTGCCCACCTTTTCCTAATTTTTTCCCATACTTTTTCTTCCAGTTTCCCCCGTTTTTCCTCCCTTTTCCCTCACGCTCAGGACCCCTACAGGACAGGGAGAGCCCTCGGCCCCTACTCCAGGTCGGGCCCAAAAATGCCTCCAAAGTGGTCTCCGGAAAGTTTATTTGCCACAGTATCAATCATATTTTTCGTATAATCGAAAACATTATTATTTAGTCGTTGTGTTCTTCGACAGTATAATTGGTAGTTCTAACGGTAGTGCTGTTTGCGCTGACAGGAGTGAATACGCGTGAATCCATCCTTTTCATAACCAAACCGATAGATGGCGGTAGAGTTGCACGAGCTAATTAACTAAGTTTATCATTAGCTGTCTCCCCGCCCACACGACCCCCGTGGCCACGCCCACCGCTCTGACCCCGCTCGCGCCCGGCGGCGCGGCCCCGCCCCCGTACGCGGCTGCGTCACGCGCCGGCGGCGCTGTCGGCGCTGGCCCCCGGCGGGCGGGAAGATGGCGGCGGGCGGCGGGGGCGGGGGCGGCGGCGGCGGCGGCCCTGAGGCGCCAGGTGGGGCCGGGGGGGGCCGGGGCGGGGCGGAGGGCGGGGGCGGGGGCGGGGGCGGGGGGGGCGGGGATGGGGGTGTGGGGCGGGGATGGGGGGGTGTCATCGGGGGGGCGTGTGGGGCTGCTGTGGGGCGGGGTGGGGGGGGAGACAGGGTAGAGATGTGGGGTGAAATGGGGCAGAGAAGTGGGGTGCAATGGGGCGGGGTGGAGGGGGTACAGTGCGGAGATTTGGGGTGCAGCAGGGCAGGTATAGGGCAGAGATGTGGGATGCAATGGGGTGGGGATGGGGGGTAGGGTTGTGGGGTGCAATGGGGCAGAGATATGGGGGTGTACAGGGCAAAGATGTGAGGTGCAATGGGGCAGGAGTGGGGCACGTATAGGTCAGAGATGTGGGGTGCAGTGGGGTGGGGATGCGGGGGATACAGGGCAGAGATACCGGGTGCAATAGAGCAGGTGCAGAGGATGGTGACGGGGTCCCCGGTTTTGTGTCACTCACAATATCATCCCATTGTTCCTCCACCCCATTACCCATTTTTGGGGTGTCCATGCAGGTTCCAGCCCTTCCCGTGCCCCTCGAGGGGAGCCCTGAGGGCCCCGTGTGTGCCCCGAGATGAGCAGCAAGGAGCCCCCCGAGGTCTCTGGTAAGGGGATGGGGACTCAGGGGAGCACGGGGGATGGGGAGGGGGACACACGGTGGGGACATTGAGTCCTCCTCCTGGCAGACAGGAGCCATCTGAAGGTTTTCCTGCCCCGGAAGCTGGTGGAATGTTTGCCCAAATGTCCCGTCCTGCCCAAGGAGCAGCTGCGCTGGAACACCAACGAGGTGGGGGGGGCACAGGGGGACATGGCAGGTACACGGTAGGGATGTGGGGACATGGAGGACACATGGGAGGGGATGTGGGGACATGGAGGACACATGGGAGGGGATGTGCGGACATGCAAATTGGGTGCGGAAGGGACACGGAATATAAAGCATATACAGAAGACACTTGGGGATATGGGAGGGGATGTGGGGACATGGAAGGGGCATTGAAGGGACACAGGAGGGGATGTTGGCTGGGGACAGGGAGGGCATGGGGGACAGGGGACAGGAACACAGCGGGACAGGGGATACCAAGACAGCGGGATGATGTGACAGCAGGGATGGGACAATGGAGTGACACAGCGGGTGGGGGATGGGGGGGGACAGCGGACACAAATGGGCCACCTCTCCCCCCAGGAAATTGCCTCGTACCTCATCACCTTTGAGAAACACGATGAGTGGCTCTCGTGCTCCCCAAAAACCAGGTGGGGAGGCCCAGGGGGGCACCCTGGGGGGCTGGGGGTGCCCTGGGAGGTCCCGGGGGGCCCCCTGACCCCATGTCCAGGCCGCAGAATGGGTCGGTGATCCTGTACAACCGGAAGAAGGTCAAATACCGCAAGGATGGATATTGCTGGAAAAAGCGCAAGGATGGGAAGACGACGCGTGAGGACCACATGAAGCTGAAGGTGCAGGGGGTGGAGGTAGGAGGCGGGGGGGGCCCAAAACACAGCCCTCCCTCCCCAAAAAAACACCTGATGCTCTCAAGAGAGCACCCCCTTCCATAAAACTGCCCCCAGTTCAGGCATGGGGAGCTGGGAGGAGGTGGCTGGGAATGCACAGGGAGGAGCTTGAGGGTATCAGGACACCCAAGCTGGGGGTCAGGGCATGCTGAGTTCCCTCAAGGGACAATTTTGGTGGGCTGGGGACTCCCAGCGTGTGGTTTAGGTGGTCCAGGATCCCCAGCTATGTGTCTAGGGATGCTGGGAGCTTCCTCGTTGGTGGTTTGGGGGTGTTGGGAGACCCCCAAAATGGGGTTTGGGGATGTCAGGATCCCCTGGGGATGGTTTGGGGGTGTCAGGCTCCTCCCGCTGGGCAGCTGAAGGTCTGGGGTCCCCCATGCTTGGATATGAGGCCCCCACAGAATGCAGGGACCTTCCCAAAGGCTGCTTTGGGCTTCTCATCAAGGTGTCATGGTCCCCCAATCCGTGCTGTCTCCCCAGTGCCTCTATGGCTGCTACGTGCACTCCTCCATCGTCCCCACCTTCCACCGCCGCTGCTACTGGCTGCTGCAGGTAACGGGGGGCACCGGGACCCCCCCGACACCCCGGGCTTCCGGCCCCTCCCCAGAACTCCTCTGTGTGCCCTCCAGAACCCCGACATCGTCCTGGTTCACTACCTGAACGTGCCGGCCATGGAGGAGTGCGGCCGCCCCTGTGCCCCCCCTCTCTGTAGCCCCCCACTGTGCGCCGGGGCCCCCCCGATCTGTGCAGCCACTGCCGACCCCCGTGAGTGGCTCAAGTGGTCCCAGGAGGAGCTGGTGGCCCAGCTGCGCCCCATGTGTGAGTAGTGGCTGTACCAGAATCTCTTCCAGAGGGATTTTACCCACGGTTCACAGGGAGAAGTGGGGCTGTGGGAATGGGAGGGGGGGCTTGGCATTTTGGGAGGGAGGGAGGACCACCGTAAATCTCCTTTCTTGATAGATTTCTTTCTTTTCCCACACTCTACAGGGTAAAGTGCGGCTGGGGAGGGGGAGGATGCCCCTAAATGCTCTTCTTCCTGTGGGATTTTGTTTGCCCTTTCTTGTAGGATGAAGTAGGACTGAGGCAGTGTGAGGCTGTTTGGGGGGGGTGGGGAGGATAGCCCAGACCCCTTTCTTTGAGGAATTTTGCTCTTGCTTTCCCAGAAAATGAAGTTGGGTTGGGGGTGTGGGTGGTTCTTTTTTGGGGGGGATGGGGTAGACGGTACACCACACAACCCTTTTCCTGAGGGATTTTCCCCCCCTCTCCCACAGTCCACGGGGTGAAGTGGGGCTGCGGGAATGGGGGGACCCCCCCCGGGCTGTCCCTGGAGCAGCTGGTGCAGCACGTCCTGGAGCGGCACCAGGCCCGGCCGCCTCCCCGCACCCACGCCTGCCTCTGCGCCGGGGGGCTGGGTGAGACAGGACCCCCCGGAACCCCCTGAATCCCTGGGGAACCCACTGGGAATTCCTGGGGCTCCTCCAGCTCAATGGGACCCTGGGGGTGCCACTGGGACTCCCAACCCCCTGCGACCTCCCCCAGTCCCTGCTGGGGTACTCTTGAACCCTCCCTGGGATTACTGAACCCTCCCTGGGATCCCCCCAAACCCACTGTGATGCCCTGAACCCCCCTGGGAACCCCACAATCCCTTGCAACCCCAAAACAGCCCTTGGGCCCATGTAGAAGTGCTCTGAACCCCTTGGGACAACCCCAAATTCCTCTGGCTCGCCCTGAACACCCTTGGAACACCCCATATATCTTTGGGACATTCCCAAATGCCCCTCAGGACTCCCCTCGGGACCCTGAAACCTCCCCTCAAACCCTCCCTGTTCCCTGCTAATGCTCCCCCTTGTCCCCCACAGGCACTCCCGGCCACAAGTGCGGCAGCACCAAACACCGCATCATCTCCCCCAAAGTGGAGCGGGCGGGTGGGGGGGGCACGCCGGGGGACCCCCCCAAACCTGCCCCCTCCTCTCCTGACACCACCCAGCCCTCCCCGGGCTTGGGGGGGGGTGCAGCACCCCCTGAAGGGCCCCGAGCCCCCCCATTCCCCCCTGTGGGGGGGCTGCCGCTGTTGGTAGTGGCCAGTTTGGGGGGGGGGGCAGCACCGGGGGGACCTGAGCAGCCGCTGGGCCTGACCCCCAGCCAGCACCTGGTGACCCCTGAGGGGACCTGTCCCACCGCACCACCCCCCCCTGCTGCCTTCGACCCCGACTGCTTCCTCAACAGCCCCCGCCGCGGGCAGACCTACGGCTGCGAGGCCGAGGCCCCGCCCGGGGCACCGCCCCCACCACCAGCTGCACCCACAAAACCTGGGGCTGATGATGAGGAGGAGGGGGAGGAAGAGGAGGGGAAACAGGGCACAGCTTCCCAGGATCCCCTCTGTGAACTCAGTGCTGCTCCCCCGCCCCAGCACTCCTTCCCCCTCCCCTTCCCTGAGCTGCTGGCAGGGGACATGGGGGTCCCCCCAAACCCGCGTGAGCCTCCCCACACTCCCCATCTCCCCCCTTCCTCCCCGGCCCCCCCCAGCGACCCCCCTGTGGCCATCACCGATTTCTCCCCAGAGTGGTCCTACCCTGAGGTGAGCACTTAAGGGGAGTGTCCTCCACTTCACCCCCTCTCCTCCCTCCCCCGGGGTCCCCAGTGACCCCCCCGTGTCTCCCCAGGGCGGGGTGAAGGTGCTGATCACGGGCCCATGGGGGGACCCCGGTGCCTACTCCTGTCTCTTCGACCGCACCTCGGTTCCGGCTGCGCTGGTCCAGCCAGGTGTCCTGCGCTGCTACTGTCCCCGTGAGTGTCCCTGAGGGGGGGGGTCCCCTCTTTGTGTCCCCCCTTCCCGCAGTGCTGACCCCCCTCCATGTCCCCCTGCAGCCCACGAGGCCGGTGTGGCTGCTCTGCGTGTGGCCTGTCCCCCCCGGCTGCTCTCGGCCGCAGCCCCGTTTGAGTACCGGGCACGGGGGGCAGCGCGGGGCCCCCCCGGGGCACAGCTGGACTGGCTGGCGCTGGACGGTGAGTGGGGACCCCCCAGGAGGCACCCCTGGAACAGAGGGGAATACCCCAATATGGCTCATGCCCTCTGGGGGTGGCACCCAGACACCTGGGGTCCCATTATGGGAACCCCGACCCTGTCCCTGTGGGATGACGCTGTTTCGGGCTTGGGTGTTCAGCATTGCGAAGGCCATCAAGGTGTTCCCCTCACATCCAGTTCTCTTCCAGAGGCCCAGTTCCGTCTGTCCATTCTGGAGCGCCTGGAGCAACTGGAGACACGTCTGGGGGCCCTGCCCCACCCCACGCCCCTTCCCCCCTCGCGGGGGGCCCCCTCCGAGACCCCCCCGGAGCAGGTGAGGCCCCCCCAACACCTGAGTCACTGCATGGTCCCTTAAGATCCTGGTGTCTACTTACATCCTGGTGTCTTCTGATGTCCATAACGTTCCCTGATGTATCCTGGTGTTGCCTGGCGTGCCCTGTATCCACTGGAATTAGTTGGTGTTCCCTGGCATCCCCCAGGCCAATGTTCTCTGACATTGCCTGGTGTCCCCTGACGTCCCCAGTATCTCTCCATGTCCCTCAGTGGCCCAAAGTTCCCTGCTCAATATCCCCGCACCCACTATCTCTTGCCGCTTCCCAGATGTCCCAAGTGTTTCCTCCCACCTCTTATGCCACCCTCTCCATGTCTTCTGCTGGCCTCTGACATCTTCTCTGGGGACAGGGGCCAGGGTCATCCTTTGAGGCACGGGTAGTGGCCATCTGCGAGGCCATGATGGCACGGCCAGGCTGGCCAGGGACTTTGCCGGGGACATCAGGGACCTCGACGCTGGCCCACGGGGTGACGTTCCGTGGGATGACACTGCTGCACCTGGCGGCCGCCCAGGGCTACGCCAGCCTGGTGGAGGCTTTACGGCGTTGGCGGTGAGCGGGGACACCTGGGGACACCTGGGGGCAGGGTCTGGTTGGGGACACGGACTGGCATGAGGTGGGGATAGTGATGGGGATCCCCCTAAGCCATATCCCTAAGTGGAGGTGACCCCCGGCCCAAGCTGTGTCCCTGAGGGGGTGTGACACCTCTCCGTATCCCCTCCTATTCCTGCAGGACGCTGGCAGTTGACAGCCTGGAGCTGGAGCAGGAGATCGACCCCCTCAACGTGGACCATTTCTCCTGCACCCCGCTGGTGAGGGGACACGGGGGACATGGTGGTGACAGCGGGAGCACGGTGGTGGGGCTGGAAATACAGTGGCACCAAGAGGATTGGGGTGCAGGGTGGTGGCTCAAGCAGGGAGGGGAGAATACCAGGGATGGCATCTTGGAAGGAGGGGCGCCTTGGGGGACACGCTGTTGACACATGCTACGGTGTCCCCAGATGTGGGCGTGTGCCCTGGGGCATCGGGAAGCGGCAGAGCGGCTGTGCCGCTGGGACCGGCGGGCGCTGGCCGTCCCCGACACCCTGGGGCGGCTGCCGCTGGCCCTGGCACGTGCCCGTGGCCACCTGGCCCTGGTCACCCGCCTCGAGGAGCTGCAGGTGTCACCTGCATCCCCACGCTGTCACCTGCCCGGCCTGCGCATCCCCTCCCCACTCTCTGCCAGCCCTGACACAGGTATGGCACCAGCGCCGTGTGCCCTCTCTGTCCTCCGTCACCGTGTACCTCCCCATGCTCCTGGTCACCACCACCGTGGTGTGGCCACTGTCACTGTGTCCCCTCAAGCTCTTGGCCGCTGTCACTTGTCACCATATTCCCTTCCTGTCCCCCTGTTCCCTTTCGTGTGCCCCCAGGGCGTCACTGGTCCCCTCCAGCCTGTCCCCAGTGTGTTCCCCCCCATGTTCCCCATCCTCCCCCAATCTCTTTGTGTACTCAAGTGTCCCAAGATCCCTCTCCATGTTCTTTGCCCCTCCCTCTTGGGTTCCCTGTGGATCCCCATGTTCCCCGTTGTCCTGTCCTCCCCAGCTTCTGTGTCTCTAGTGTATCCCCATGGTGTCCCCTGTCCTCTCCCCATCCCCCATGCGTCCCCCCCCTTCCCCTCGGGGTGTGCCTCTCCAGGACTAAACCCCTCTGCCATGTTCCCCCTGTCCCCAGGGCTGAGCACGGCCAGCAGCCTGTCGTCCCCATCGGGGCTCTCAGAGGGTCCTGGCTCCGTCCCGCTGCCCTCCGGCCCCCCTGGCCCCTCCGAGGATGAGAGCTGGGGGGTGGCAGTGCCCCCCAGCCCCCCCGAGGACGCCCTGGCCCTGCCCTCTGACACCCTGCAGGTAAAGGTGGGGGACACTCAGGGCTGGGGACACCCCCGGTGCAGGAGGGTCCCAATATTCCCCATCCCCAGGCCGAGGTGGTGACACTGGCGCGACAGATCATCGAGGCCACCCCTGAGCGCATCAAGCAGGAGGCACCGGGGGGACCACCGGGGACACTGGGAGCACTGGGAGCGGCAGGGGGAACCCTGGGGACGCCGGGGCCAGCTGGGCCAGCAGGGCTCGGTGCCGCCATGGCCTGGTTGGCCACGTACCTGGAGAGCGTCGACCGTCCCCCCGCGCCCTCCCCCAGGTACTTCCAGGGTTGGGGATTTTCCGGTGCACCCCCAAATCCCTGGGGCGGTCAGCCACATCCAGCAGCACCCCAGGATACTCTTGGGGTTTCCCCCACTGCCTGGGGCATCCCAGTAAGCCACTGGGAGCGACTTTTACATCCTTCACTTCATCCTTCAGTGTCCCCATGGTGGGGGTCTCACACAATCTGTAAAACCCCAGTATCCCACTGGGGGGATCCCCTGGCTCCTGGGACACCGCAGTGTCCTCTTGGGGACCTTCCGGGGTGCTCAAATTCCTCCCTGGGCGGGATGTCTCCTGTCATCTCGCAGGGTGCCAGCCCTCGCCCCCTGACCCTCCTGTGTCCTGTGTGTCCCCCAGAGCAGAGGCGGCCTCACGGGGGTCCCCAGGGGTCCCCGAGCGGCCACCTCCTCCTTCAGCCGCGGGCTGGGCCGAGTTCCTGAATGCATCAGGGGGGGCACGGGGCGAGGGGGGGGCTGTGGCCCTGCTCACCCTCAGTGACCAGGAACAGCACGAGCTCTACGAGGCTGCGCGCCTTGTCCAGGGCGCCTTCCGCAAGTACCGGGTGTGTACCCCACTCTCCCGGCACCCCAAAACCCCCTGGGGCCCCCTGGGGGCCCCCCAGACACTGCTGACCCCCCCAATCCCCCTCACCACCCCAGGGCCGGAGGCTGAAGGAGCAGCAGGAGCTGGCGGCCGCTGTCATCCAGCGCTGCTACCGCAAGTACAAGCAGGTACTGAGGTGTGGGGGGACCCGAAAACCACCATGGACCCCCCCTAAGCTACCCCTGGGCTCCCCAGACCCCCCCTAACCCTCTGTCTCTGCCCCACAAGCTGACCTGGATTGCTCTGAAGGTAACAAGGTCCCCCTGGAGAGTGTTGGGGGGGCACCCATATTTTTGGGAGTGTTTTGGACACCTGGAGTCCAGAGCGTGTGAACATGGGGGTCCTTGCTTGGGGATGCTGGGACCCTGGGGTAACATTGGGGTGCCCCCCTCTGTATCCGCACTGTCCCCCAAGTATGCCCTGTTCCAGTGGATGACACGGGTGCTGTGACACTGGGGTGACATTAGGGTACCTGTTTGAGGGTGCTGTGACGCTGGTGTCCCACTGTCCCTCCAGTTCGCCCTGTTCCAGCGGATGACGCAGGCCGCCATCCTGATCCAGAGCAAGTTCCGGAGCTATGCGGAGCAGAAACGATTCCAGCGGCGCCGGCGTGCAGCCGTGCTCATCCAGCAGCGCTTCCGCAGCCTCCGCCAGCACCGGTGTGAACGGGGGCACTGGGGACGCTGTGAATTTGGGGCACTGGGGACAGAGGGGTTCTCACCCTCCCCTCCGTTTTCCCCAGGAGCACCTTCCTCACCCTCAAGCAGGACCAGGCAGCCCGGAAGATCATGAGGTTCCTGCGGCGGTGCCGCCACCGGTATGGGGACATGGGAGGAGTCCAGGGAGGAGACTGGGTGGGACACAGCGAGGGTAAATGGGGACCCTGTGGGGCAGCACAGACGTGGGTTGAGGTGTTGGGTGGCTGGGAGGTGTCACATGCGGGTGGGTGGACGCAGGTGACACTGTGGGCGGTTGGGGATAGGTGACACCATGGGGACAGACTCTCAAGAGAGCCTGACCCCTCCCCAATTCGTGTTCCCTCTGCCCAGGATGGAGGAGCTAAAGCAGAACAAGGAGGTGGACAGTTTACAGACACGGGGCCTGGCCTCGTGACGCCCCCACGGGGGATCCAGGCATTGGGGGGCTCCCTTCCCTGCCCCCCCTCGGCGTTTTTGTATGTCTGGGTCTCCCTGGAGGGCTCGTGGGGAGGGGAAGAAGGGGGAAGAGCCACCCACGCCCCCTCTCCACTCGCCCCTTTCCCCCCCCCGCATGCCCCACTCTCCCCTCGCCCCGTGTGGGCCCTTTGTACAAAGTTCCATTAAAAAACGAGGAAGCGGGAATAAAGGTTCCGATGCGTGTGCGTGTTTGTGTGTGAGGACGGACACTGCGGGGATCACTGGGAGGGAGGGGGCATAGCTGTGGGCGGGCGCGGCCCTCGTACGGAAAGAGCCCGGCGGAGTCCGAAGGATAAACCCTTCCAAGGGTAGGCCGCGCCCATTGCCGTTCTCCACAACGCCCCGCCCCTTTCCCCATGGGCCGGGCTCTCCTGCGTCCCTGGCGCGATGACGCACAGCGCCGGGGGCGTGGCTTGCGCGCGGCGTCACGCATCGCCCCGTCGCAAGATGGCGGAGCTGGACCTGCTGGGTTCCATCCTGAGCTCCATGGAGCGGCCGCCCGCCGCCGCTGACGGCGAGACGCGGCGCCGGGCGCGGGGTCAGCGGGGCCGGGGAGGGCGCGGAGGCACGGGGGGGGCACCGACCGGGCGGGGCGGGAAGCGGCGCGTCCCGGCGCGTCCCGGCCCTTCGCCGTCACAACCTCCCCCATCCCCGGCGTCCGCCCTCGCGAGAGACCGCGCCCCCCGCGGGCTGCCGCTCCGCCCACAGCGCCCTGGCCAGGCGCTCGCTCTCCTGATTGACAGCGCTGGGCCCGTCTGGCCACGACCCCGCAGTGGCCACGCCTGTGCCCTTTACCCCGTGTGGCGCTTCTGGCCACGTCCCCCCACGCCCACTCTTAGGCCACGCTCCTCCCCCGTTGAAAGAAGCCCCCGGGATGGTGCTGGCCCCGCCCCCTCCGCCCCCCGGGAGGTCTCGGGGGGTCGCCTCCGTTCTGACCCTCTGTGTCTGCTCCAGAACAAGCCGCTCGCATGAAGAAGCTGCAGGAGCAAGAGAAGCGTCAGAAAGTCGAGTTCAGAAAGAGGGTGAGTGGGGCACAGGCATCACTGGGCGCTGCGGGCCCCTCCCCACGGGCACCCCCAAATTCCTGGGCCCCCCTGGACTGCCCGTGTGTCCCCAGATGGAGCAAGAGGTGTCCCAGTTCATCCAGGCCACCGGGGAGCCCCGGCGCAGGTTCCAGCCCATGAACAAGATTGAGAGGAGCATCCTGTGAGTGGGACCCCGGGCACACTGGGATGGAGGGCACTGAGGGAGTATTGGGTGCACTGGGGGGACACTGGGAGGGCAGTGGCGGGGCAGTGGGGACACTAGGGGTACTGAGAGCGCTTGGGAGGACGCTGGGGATACTGAGGGACATGGGGATGGGAGGGCACTCGGGAGGATACTGGGGAACTTGAGGTACGGTGGCGGCATTGTGGGGCAATACTGTGAATGCTGGGGTTGGACACTGGAGACACGGGCAGGACAGGTGCACCCCAGGATGACAACTGAACCCTGGGGCAGTTGGGGACCCTCATGGGGAGGGGAGGGACCCCACTGGGGAGTGCTGGGGAGTCCCAGTGCCAGTGGTTCCATGTTTCCCCAGGCATGACGTGGCAGAGGTGGCCGGGCTGACGTCCTTCTCCTTCGGGGATGACGAGGATAGTCGCTACGTAATGGTGTTCAAAAAGGTGGGGGATGGCGGGAGACACTGCGTGGGGGACCGGGGGAGGCGAGTGGACACGGGGTGACGCCAGCGTCCCCAGGAGTTCGCGCCGTCGGACGAGGAGCTGGATGCGTATCGGCGCGGGGAGGAGTGGGACCCAGCCCGGGCTGAGGAGCGGCGTCGACTCCGGGTAGGTGGGGCTTAGTGGGCATGGGGCGGGATTTAATTGAGATATGGGTGGGGCTCAAAAGGGTGTGGCCAGATGGGTGTGGCATGCACGCATGCTGGGGGCAGGGCTTATATGGGTGTGGCATGGGCATGGGGCTTTAGTGGGTGTGGCCTGCGCAGATCTTGTGGCATGTGGGCGGGGCTTGTTGTTAACACCCCACCCCCAGGAGCTGGCAGCACAGCAGGAGGAGGCAGAGCTTGAGTGCGGCCCGGCCCCCCCGGGCCCCCCCAACGACTACAAAGACAAATACCGGCACCTGATCGGCTCCGATGCCGCCAAAGCTGCTGCCCGCACCATGGAGGCCAACAAGACGTATGGCTGTGGTGAGCAGGGGGTCTCGGGAAGGTCCTGAGGGGTCTGTGATGGTCCAGGAGGGTCCTGGGGGTCCAGGAGGCTTGGGGATGTCCTGGATACCTGGGTCCCTTCCTAGGGGGAGTTTGGGCACCCAGATACCTGGGCACTCTATGGGGGGCTGGGGGTTCCTGAGGTGGTCACAGCCACCTGGATCGCCCCTGACCCCCCTGTGTGCCCCCTCAGTGCCGGTGGCCAACAAGCGGGACACACGCTCCATCGAGGAGGCCATGAACGAGATCCGGGCCAAGAAGCGGCTGCGGCAGGCGGAGGACGAGGGAGGAGCGGGGGGGGGGCCCGGGGGGCCCTCTGTGTGATGGGAGGGTGGTGGTGGGGGTGTACCCCCCGCGGGTATTTAACAGCAGGAGGTGGGTGACAGTGACACAGTGGGGGTGATAAAGCACCTCATGTCCTGGCCTGGTTCCCATGTCTGTTTTGGGGTGGGGGTTGTGGTGAGGGAGGGAGCACCCATCTGGATCTGGGGGGGACAGGGGGGACATTGGAGGGTGTCATGGGGGAGCAGGTAGAGTGTCAGGGGATGTGGGGACTCAGCTGGCCAGTGCCAAGCCCCACGACAAGGTCGGCCGCGAAGGTGTCCTTGGTCTTGCCTGAGCCGTGACTCACCGTGACCCCCCAGCCGTGGCTCTGGGCCAGCTTGCACCTGTGGGGGGTACACAGGACAGGACACGGGAGGTGACACAGGGACGTGAGCTTACACAAGGGTTGTGCGTGAGGTTTTCACACGAGGGCTTTTCACTGGATGGCCTTGGTGATGGGGGGAGGTTGCATGAGAGATTTTTGTGCAGAGGCCTCACATCGTATGACGGTTTGCGTGAGGCTTCTTCCCAAGGAGCCTTTTCCCAAGGGTTTGCATGAGGATTTGCCCATGCACTCACACCTGGTGGACACAGTGACCCAGGGGCTTTGACAGAGGTTCACAGGAGGGTTTACGCAGACTCAGCCCGGATCGATTCAGTGGTTAGGCTTTTCACAAGGATTTGTTAGTGCGTGTACTCACACTTGGATGGCCTCAGCTGTGGGGGGATTTACACGTGCACTCACACCTGGATGGACTCCATAATGAGGGGGTCAGATAGGGATTTGCAAGGGGGCCGGTCGCACGAGTATCACACCTGCATGGACACAGCGCTGGCGATTTGGACAGGGAGTTGCACAGGGATTTTGGAGGACTCACACCTGGATGGACTTGGTGACAGATCCGATCCAGCTGACCTCGAGCAGGAGGCAGTTGCACGCCCGCAGCTCAGCCGCCGCGCAATGCACTTTGGGTTGGTCACTGTCAGGTCATCACCCACCGCTTCGATGTCCACCTGTATCAGGAACTGCTTCCAGCCCTCCCAGTTGTCCTGGTCAAAGGGGTCCTCAATCGACACCACTGCAGAAAAACAGACACCAGTATGCACCGGTGTGCACCACTATGGCCCAGTCACCTGGGGGGTGGCAGAAGGACAGTGACCACCCTGGGGCCCTGGGCACAACTTTGTCTGTGCTATCAGAGTCCCCAGCTGCCTTCCCAGTGCCTCCCAGTTACTCCTCAGTCCATTCCAGTTCATCCCGATGCCCTGCAGTGCCTCCCAGTCCTCAGTGTCACTCCCCTGCTTCCCAGTGCCCTCCCCATCTCTCCGAGTTCCATCGAAGTCCCTCCCAGTACCCTCCCAGTTTCATCCCAGCACTCACCAGGGTAGTCCTTGATGAAGCTCTGGTAGAGCTGCCCCAGCTGTTCCCCGGTGATGAGGCTTGGGGTCTGGGGGGGGATTTGAAGTCCCAGTCGTATTTGCCCTCACGGCAGAACTCAGAGACCGCCATATCCATCCCGATGGTCATCTTGTCCCGGTACCTAGCCTTCCCAATTTGAATACTGGGAGCTCTTGGAGGACCCAAATGGGTCTTGGGGTTGTTGTAGGTCTGGTTGGACTATTGTGGGGGTCACTGGAGGGGTTGTTGGCTCCTGGTGGGGACCCCATTGGGTTTTGGGGGACTTTGGTAGGGTCCCACGGGAATCCAGGATCTCCTGGGCCATGATCATCTGGATAGACATGGCTGTGGGGTATGGGACCCAGGGGTCAAGGCCAAGGTCATGGGGGTCCCATCCTGAACCCAGACGCCACAGACAATCCCCAGCTGCTGGGGGACAACCCCTGTGTCCAAGTGTCCTTGAGCTGGTCCCACATCTCCCCATCCCATTGGGGACCCTCAGTGAGCCCAGAACCCCGTCCCCAGCACCTAGAACACTCAGAGGGGCCCGGGGGGAGTCCGGGCCCCTCTCACCCCGTGCTGCCTCTGTCTGGGACCCTACCCCTACCCCACAGCGGTCCCCCAGGATTATTTATCCTCCTCCCTTTGCCCCTCCTCCCTGGAGGGACCGTGGTCAAGTTCAGCCCCCGCTGAACTGGCAATTGGCTCTGGTGGCACTTGACGATGGTTCTTGGGTGTCCCCCCGGCTTTGGGGCTATTTTTAGCCCCCCTCATAGATCAAGGTAACACGACCCCCACCAGAGGAGCTGCAGCGCCGGGTGAAGGCCCCCGGGAGAAACAGCACCAGCCAGAAGGGAGGGGGCGAACTGGAGGGGACAGGATTTCAGGGGTGCAGAAGGTCCATTGCAGGGGGGGAGATCAGCCCCTAAGGACTCCCAGGGATGGGGGAAGGGAAGGGACTCAGCCCCATGGGCCCCAAAGCGTGGGGGAGGGGCGGCGGCTTTGACCACTTCCCGGGGAAGTTCTCGCCGGGGGAGGGTGGGGGCGGGGCTGGGCCTTTTATTGGGGGAGGGAGCGGGCAACCTCACGAGCTCTCGACCCTACCCCCCCAAGCCGGTTCTGGGGGTCGTGGCACCCTCGGCCGCGTCAGGAGGTGCGAGATGACCCCGAACGCCTCCGTCGCCCGCTTCCCCCTCCTCAACCGGCGGGCCCCTCCCCCACCCCGGGGCAGGAAGTGAAACCGCTGCCCCTCCCCCCGGAAAGTCCCGCCCGGGTCTGAGTCAAACCGAGACCCAAGGGGGGAGGGGAGGGGGTCTTGCACCCCCAGACACACTGAACACCCCCCCCCCCCCAGTGACCCCCGTTCGGGGGTGCACGTACGGCCCAGCGCGGGGGGGGGGGGGTGTGTCGCGATAAGGGCGTGTATCGGAATAACCGAGATTCACAATATAAGGGGAAGGAGGCGCAATAACGGGGGATTCGTTATCTGTCTGGGGGGGTCACAATAACCGTGAGGGTGTCGCGATAACGGGGGATAGGCGGAATAACGGGGGAGAGGGGGCACAATAAGGGTTGGGGGTCGAGGTAATGGGGAGGGTCGGAATAACGGAAGCGAGTGTCGGGATACTGAAAGGATGTTGGAATAACGGGGGGTGATGCGTCGTGATAATCGCGGGATACAGAATACGAGGGGTTTGAATTAAGGTGGGGAGTGGGCGCAGTATGGGAAGGGCCCACAGTAAACGGGAGTGGAGGGACCGCGGTAACAGTGGGGGCTAGAACAGCGCGGGGAATCGCAATGAGGGGAAGATGTCGCGATAATAAGGGAAGGGTCGTAATACCACCCAGTGCTCCCCCCCCCATCGCCGCGCACCGTCCTCGGCGCCCGGCCCGGGGTGTTCCCGGCCACAGGCCACGCCCCCTTTAGGGACCGCCCCTTCCCCGCCCCCTGCCGTCCCCTATGAAAACCGCCGCGCGGCGCCGCCGCCGTGCCTCCGCCGCTGCCGCGCCTCGCTCGTACTGCGCAGGCGCCGGACGCAAGCCCCGCCCCGTCCCCGGCGCAACCCCGCCCCTTGCGGCAGGCCACGCCCCCGCGCCCCGCCCGCCCGCACGCTGCCGCCATGAGCGGGTGGGCGCCCTACGTGGAGACGCTGCTGGCGGACGGCACCTGCCAGGATGCCGCAATCGTCGGCTATCGCGACACCCCCGCCGTCTGGGCCGCCGCCCCCGGCAAGACCTTCGCCAATATCACGGTGAGAGGCCGGGACCGGCGGGGATGGGGGGGCCAGCGCGCTGAGGCGTTTCCCGCCCAAGCGCGCGGAGGGCGGGGGGACCCAGTGGCCTCCGAGGGGCGGAGCTGACCCCCCCCCACCACTCCCGCGACGGGCTCCGGGAAGGACAAAAAAGGGAGAAAAACGCGAAAGCGCCAGCGTGGAGCGCGGGGGGGGCTCGGGCGCTGCCCATGCCCGGGGATCCGGGGCAGGGGGGGCCGGCACGGTGGGGGGGCCCTGACGGCACCGGGGGGGGGGGCCCGGCAGCGAGGGGGTCCCCTCCTTAACCCTGCTTCGAGCGTTTTGGGGGGTCGTAGGAGGCCGGGGAGGGGGGATGGGCGTACACCACGTGGTTCGACGACCTCCCTCCCCGCTTCCCATCTATTTTATTGCGGTCCCCATAGTGGGTGGGGGGGGGGGTCTCGCGGGGGGCTTGGGGTGTTGGAGGAACCCCTCCCCACTTAAAAACCCTCGAAAAATGCGCGGAATGCGGCCACTTCCCCGTGGAGGAGGGGCGGCCGGGGCTTCCTGTGGGGGAGGGGCGGCGCGCGCGCACCCCCCTCCCCACTTCCCCCCACGGAAGTGGGGGGGAGGGGAGAAGTTTGGGGAGGCCCATGGTGGGAAAGGGGGACTACAAGACCCCTGGTTTCCGTCTGGGCTCACGGAGGAGTTATGGGGGTCCCCCGGGGGTCATGGGTCACAGATTGGGGGTCACGGGGGGAGTCATGGGGGTGCCCGGGCGTCTGGGCCACCCGGGGGACTATGGGGGGGTGTCACGGGGGTTCCCGGACTTGAGGTCCCGATGGGGTTCTCTGGGTTAAATGTGCGGGCGCCTAGGGGGTTTGTTTGAGGGGTCCCTTATGGAGTTCCTGGGTGGGTGTTTTTGGGGTTCGTGACCTGTTCTTCCCCGTGGCAGCTGGTGGGAAGTGTCGGTCCTGGAGGGTCCCGATTTCGGGGGGTCAAGGGAGAGGGGGTGTCCCTGGATTCCCAGCTCTCTTGTGGGGTTCCCTCGGCAATCGGGGGTCACACGTGGGCTCCCTGGTGGGAGTCATGAGGGTCCCGGGACACCTGGATCCCTTTTATGGTCATGGAGTAGGAGTTATGAGAGTCTCTGTTTGCCGAGTGCCTTACAGGGGCCCTGCCGGGGCGTTTGGCATCTGCGTTTGGTTTTGGTGGTCCCTGGGTGGACTTTTGGGGTCCCCTTGACCTGTCCCCACCCCTGTCCAGCCCGCAAAAATAGTGAGCCTTGAGCCGGGAGGGTTATGGCAGTCCCTAGACAGCTGTGTCACTTATGGGGTCACGGGTGGGTTTTGGGGGGTCTGGGGTCTGGTTTTGGGGTGCCCCCTGACCCTTGTACCAACAGCCAGCGGAGGTGGCGGCACTGGTGGGCCCCGAGCGGGGGCCACTGCTGGTGCAGGGGCTGACGCTGGGGGGGCTGCGCTGCTCCGTCATCCGGGACTCGCTGCTGGTGGAGGGGGAGCACAGCATGGACCTGCGCACCAAGGGGGCTGCCGGAGCGCCCACCTTCAACATAACGGCCGCCATCACCAACAAGAGTGAGGGACCCCCTGGAACTACCCCCCCATCACCCCCACCCCACACCCCGCGCCACCGCCCACCACCCTCCCCAGCACCTCCTGCCATCCCCTCCGTTGTGATTCCCCCCCCCCCCCTTCAAGATCACCAACAAGAGGAACCTCCCCCTGGAAGCACCCCATCACCCTGTATTCGCCCAGCCCCCCACCCCACCCCCCTGTCACCCTGTATCACCTCCTGACCAGTCCTTGTCACCCCCCATGACCCCAAACCTCCACAGGTGCCCCCCCGTGTATCTCATGGCATCACAGTGTCACCCAGTGTCACCTCCAGCACTTGTCACTCCCCAGGTGCTCCCCCCCGCCCCAATGTCACCCCGTGTCACCCTGTGTCCTCTCCCCTACACAGCTCCACCTGGCCACGTCACCTGTTGCCCTGTCACCTGTGTCACCCCTGACCTGCTTCCCATTAATGTCCCCCCTCTCCCTTGCCCCGGTCCCCCCACATTTCCCCTTGCTAACTCCGACGGTCCCTTCATCCCATCCGTTGCTTCCTGCTCCTCTATCCATTTGTTGCCCCTGTCTGTCTGGGGGGTGATGGGGGTTTTGGGGGGTTGGGGATGACCCGACATCCACCCCCCCCAACCTTACACCCCTATTCCCACAGCCATCGTGCTGGCCATGGGCAAGGAGGGCGTCCACGGTGGCTGCGTAAACAAGAAATGTTATGAGATGGCCAATCACCTGCGGCGCAGCCAGTACTGAGGGGGCTGTGGGGAGATCCCCGGACCCCCAGGGACCAGCAGGAGCCGCCAGGGACCAGCAGGACCCCGTACCCCACCCCCTTGTCACCCTCCCCAATCCCCGCTGCCGGCAGCAATAAAGTGCCCTTGTGGGGAGTCGCTGTGGGTGAGGGATTTCAGGGATCGGGGGGCTGCGGGGGGAACCTTGATGTGTGGCCCAGGGCCATGGGGTGTGGCTTTGCCCTCCACCCAGGGTGGAGGAGGCCTTCCCCGGACACCCGGGTCCAAGGGTGCTGCCGCACCCCAGGGGGACAAAGTCCACAATGGGGCGGGGGTGACACCTCAGCACCTGCCCTGTGACCCCCCCACACCCTCCCAGACTTTCAGGAGGCAAAACTGGGGGAGCAGAGGCTTTATTGGGGGGACTGCACTTATGGCAAGGGCAGCACCAGCAGCAGGGGAGAAGTCAGTTGGGGATCCAGGCAGCAGCTGGGGGGCAGTAGGATGGAACAAGGGGGCTGGGGGACTTTGGGGGGAGCAGAAGGGGCTGTGGGGAATTGGGGGGCAGAAACTCTTGATGTTCTGGCAAGTTGTGAGGCAGGGCCCCAGGTGTTCAGGGGGTGGTGTGGGGCAGAGGTGCAGATGTGGGGGGGGGGAGGCGGGTTAGAGGGAGATGGAGGGGCTGATGCAGGGTGAAGGAGGTGGTGTAGGGCAGAGATGGGGATGTGGGGAGGTGATGTGGGGTAGAGGAGGAGATGTGGGGCAGGACAAGGCGTCCGGGCGGCGGAAGCAGCTCCGGTGCTGTCGAGGCCTTATAAGGGCAATGTGGTGGCTCTGGCGCTTCCTGTTCCCCCCCCCCGCACCCCCCCGGCTGACTCACGGATCAGGGGGAAGGGCCCGCAGTTGCCCCACGGCAGAAACCGGGGTGTCTAGGAGTTGGGTCGTGGGGTGGATGGAGTGTCATTCCCCCCCATACCCCTCCCCCAGCATGGAGGGATCCAGGTGTCAGTGCCCCCCTACATACCTTTGCTCCCCCCATGAGGTGACCCCCACGGTCGTGAGGTTGGGGCACATCATCACCCCATCGCTGTCACCTGTGGAGCCATGGTACCCCTAAATCCTGTAGGACAGTGTCATTGGGCCCCTCCTGCCCCATCTCCAGGTGCCCCTGTCACCTGTAGCACCCTGACACATGTAGGACCGTGTCATCTGTGTCATCCCTGGCACTGTGTGCCCTCTGGTGTCCCCAACAACCCCCAACACCTCACAGTGGGGTTGGAGGGGAGGGACAGGGTCTGGAAGGGAACAGAAGTGCTGGGGAGGGGGTGGGGTGCAGTACCTCACCAGTGACTCCCAGTTAGAACCAGTAGTAGGGGTCAGCGGGAGGTGCCGGTATGCTTAGGGGGGCTCCGAGTGACCCCGGTGCTGACTGATGCACCCAACGCTGCCCCCAGTGCCCCCAGTAGACCCAGACTGCCCCCCAGTGCACCCAAAGTGCCTCCCAGTGCCCGTCAGTGCACCCAAGGCGCCTCCCAATGACCCCCAGTGCACCCAAAGCGCCTCCTCGGTGCACTCAAAGTGCCTCCCAGTGACCGCCCAGTCTGTCCAGAGTGCCTCCCAGCGATCCTCGGTGTACCGAATGTTTCCCAGCATACCCACAGCGCCTTCCAGTACCTGACAGCGCCCTCCAGTGTCCCAAATGCTTCTCAATATCTCCCAGTGCGTCCCAGTACTCCCCAGCACTCACCGCCTGGAACAGGACAGGGCAGGCATCACCCCACGGTGCTGAGCAGCGGAGGAAGCGGGTGCAGGGGGTCCCGGTAGCCGACCCCTCCCGCCGCCGCCGGCTCTCCTCAGGCCCCCCAAGACGGCGGTATCTCGCGAGAGAGGGGCGGGGCTACTTAGCACGAGCCTCCGCCCCCACCAATCCCCTTGGTTACTGAACAATTTCCCTTCCCGCCTAAATACCCTCCACCAATGAGAGGCGTGAGGAGGGAACACGCCCCCGGGATACGCGGCCACGCCCCTTACTCTTGGAGGCGGTGCTTCCCCGCAAAGCCACACCTCCCGCGGCTTCCCCTCCCCGGCGCCGCGCAGGCGCCTCGCGCAGGCGCACTGGCGCCGCGCCCCCCCCGAGTCACCTTGGGGCGCCGCCGGTGCCGGACCCCCTGCGTGCCCCCCCGCGCCCCCGGTACCAGGCCCCGGCCGCGATGGCAGCGGCACCGGCGGCCGAGAGGCCCAAGACCTCTCCGAAGTCCGTGAAGTTTCTCTTCGGCGGCCTGGCCGGGTGAGAGCCCCCCCCCCCCCCGCCAAACCCGGGATCCCGCACTCCCAAACCGAGATCCCGCCGTCCAGACCTTTCAGGTCGCTCTTAAACCCCCTTCAGCCCCCGAAACCACCCCCGATGCTCTTCCAGAGCCCTCAACAACCCCCCCCCCCAGCCTTTAACTCCTCCCCCTCCCCACCATTGCCCCAACAGGGCCCCAAATCCCTTCTGAGTCCCTCAAATGCTCCCCAAGCCCTCTTCAGACCTCCCCACCCCCCCAATGCCCTTCAAAATCAATTTAAACCCACTGAGCCCTTTCAAACCTCCTGAAATCACATCCAGCTCCCCCCAAACCCTCCCCGTGCCCCTCCATCTATCCTCAAAACTCCTTCAGACTCCCTCCCCACCCCAGGTTTCCTCTGAGGGGGCTGTGGGTGGATTTGGGGGGCTATGGAGAGGGCTGTGAGTGTTTTGGATGTCCCCCTGACCCTCCCTGACCCCTTTCCTTCAGAATGGGGGCCACAGTCTTCGTGCAGCCCCTGGACCTGGTGAAGAACCGGATGCAGCTGAGCGGGGCCGGGGCCAAGGGCCGCGAGTACCGTACATCCCTGCACGCTCTGGGGTCCATCCTGCGCCAAGAAGGGCTGAGGGGCATCTACACGGGGTATGGTTCCCCCAAAATCCCCCCGCAACCAACCGGAACTTCCAAACCTCTGGGCCAGCTCTTGAACCCCCAAACCCCGTGGGATCCCCCAAACCCCACGTCGCTGCATGCCCTGGAGTCCATCCCATGCTGCAAGGGGGTGTGGGTCATCTACATGAGACCCCCCGAAACCTCAAACCCGAAGCATGGGCAGGCCTTGAGCCCTTTCCTGACACCCCCATTTTTGGGACCACCCATTCTCCATGTCTCCCCAGGCTGTCCGCGGGGCTTCTGCGTCAGGCCACCTACACCACCACACGCCTGGGCATCTACAGTGTCCTCCTGGAGCGTTTTGGGGGGGCCGATGGGACGCCCCCTCCGTTCCTGGCCAAGGCGGCCATGGGCATGACGGCAGGGGCTGCGGGGGCCTTTGTGGGGACCCCGGCCGAGGTGGCCCTCATCCGCATGACAGCTGATGGCAGGTGAGCCCCCCACCCTCCAGAAGATACCTGTGCCCCCCCCCCCCATTCCACTTTTTTCACCAAAATCCCCTTTTCTTGCCCCAAATCCCAGGCTGCCCCCCGGCGAGCGCCGCGGGTATCGCAACGTGTTCGATGCCCTCGTGAGGATGGCGAGGGAGGAGGGGGTGCTCACGCTGTGGAGGGTAGGTGGCGGCTGCGGGACCCCAAGATCCTCCCACGATGCCCCTGTTGCCACCACAGGGGTGCAGGAGGGGGTCCTCACACTCAGGGGAGATCTGGGAGTCCCCCAACTCCCATCTCCCACCCCAGTGCTGGGTCCTCACTCTGAGGGAGGAGAGTGTGGTCTGGGGGTGCACAGGCCTCACCCAAACCCCTCGTTTTCCCTCAGGGCTGTATCCCCACCATGGCCCGTGCCGTGGTGGTCAACGCCGCCCAACTCGCCTCCTACTCCCAATCCAAACAATTCCTGCTCGACTCCGGTGAGTCTGGGGGGGTCTGCTGTGGGGAAACCCCAAATCCTGGCACGCTCGCCCCCCCCCGTTCCCCTTTGATGTTTTGGGGTGCCCCCAGGGCATTTCCGTGATGACATCCTGTGCCACTTCTGCGCCAGCATGATCAGCGGGCTGGTGACCACGGCCGCCTCCATGCCTGTCGACATCGTCAAGACCCGGTGGGTTCATTTTAGGGGGTCCCCCACTCCCCCTTAGATAATCACAGATATGATTATCCAACCCAGACAATCACCCCAAAACCTCACATTTCACCCCTAAATTTTCCCCAACAGGATCCAGAACATGCGGACAATAGACGGGAAACCCGAGTACCGCAACGGGCTGGTGAGCGAGCAGGGTTTGGGAGGGCAACACCATTTAGGCGTCCCCATCAATTTAGGGGGGTGCTCCTCTGTCATTTTGGGAGGAGTTCCCTTTCAACTGGGGGGGGGGGTTCACACCATTTTGGGGTGCTCCGTGTCACTGGAGGCAGGGGAGGAATTCAGGTAATTTTGAGATCTCCTTATTTTTGGAGACCTCCCTTGTCACTGTGGGAAGGTTCCCCATTATTTTGGTGGGGTAGGGATCCCTGTCATTTTTGGAAGGTTTCTCATAGTTTTAGAAGGATTCCCCATCATTTTGAGCGTGGACGTTATTTCCAGAGGGTTTCCCATCCTTTTCGGAGGACAGCCGTATCATTTTTTGGGAAGGTTTTTCATAATTTTGGACTCCCCGCCCCTGACATGCTGCCCCCCCCCGCCCCTGCAGGACGTGCTGCTGAAGGTGGTGCGGTACGAGGGGTTCTTCAGCCTCTGGAAGGGCTTCACCCCCTACTATGCCCGCCTGGGCCCCCACACCGTGCTCACCTTCATCTTCCTCGAGCAGATGAACAAGTGGTACCAGCGGCTCTTCCTCAGCGCCTGACACCCCCCCGCTGGGGGCGGGGGGAATCTGACCCCATCCCGTGGGCTCTACAGGGGCACCTGACCCCCCCATGAGGGGGCTTTGGGGGGGGTCTGACCTCTCCCTCAGGTGCTGTGGGGGTGCCTGACTCCCCACACCTCAGCAGGGGCTGGGGGAGAGGTGGCTCTGTAGGAGTGCCTGACCACCCCCATCAAGGCTATGAAGTGGCCCTGGTGCCCTATGGAGGGGCCCTGGGCCCAACAGGGGTGCTTGATCCCTCCCATGGGGGCAACAGGGGATGCCTTGTCCCTATGGGGCAGCCCTATAGAGAGTGTAGGGTGTCCTCCCCCTGTGCCCCCTTCCCGCCCCTCCGGGGGTTTTGTTACCAGCCAATGTCAAGGTTACAGTGTAGGGCAGGAGCCCCCCCACATTCCCCCCTTCCCCCAGCACCCTCCACCCTGCGCTTTGTTAATGAATCATGGATCATGATCATGTAATTAAAGCAAAACCTACAGACGTTGGGGGGTGCTTTATCTCTGTCACACCGGGGGCCGGGTCTGTGCGTGTCTCACTGTGGCTGTGACCTTGCCCCCACCAGCGGTGACAGGATGGGACTTGAAAGCCAGACCCCCAGAACATCCAGCAGAGGCAGTGGAGCCGTTTATTGTCTCCCCCGCCAAATTCGGGGGTCCTGTGGGGTCTTTGCCTCAGACAGGGGGGCCACCATCACCCCAGGGCAGGTCAGAGCCAGCCAGGACTGTCCGTTCCACCCCCTCCTCAGTGATGGCCGCCAGCCTGATGACCCCCCCGCTGGATCCGTCCCGCACCATGGCCAGGGCCAGTGCTGCGGAGACACAGGTCAGGGACCCCTGAACGCCTTTGTGTTCCCAAATCCCCTCCCAGGACACTCCATAACCCTTCAGTGCTGCTCAACTCCTCTACATCCCCAAATGCCCTCCCACAATGCCCCTAAACCTTCCCATGTTCCCCAAATCACCTCTCAGAACCCACCCAAACTCCTCTCTGTTCCCCAAATCTTCTTGTAGGACCCCCCAACCCTTCCTCGTTCCCCAAATCCCTTCCCAAGACCCCCAACCCTTCCTCGTTCCCCAAATCCCCTCCCAAGGCCCCCAACCCTTCCTTGTTCCCCAAACCCATTCCAAGGACACCCCAAACCCCTCAGTGCCAGACAAACTCCTGTGTGCCCCCCAAATCCCCTCCCAGGGCCCCAAGCCCCCTCTCAGGACCCTTCCCATCCCCTCCAAATTCCCCAATATCCCCCAAACCCACCACGGGCGACGAACTCCTGGCACTGGGAGCGGCTCATCCCAGGCTGGAACGTGGCATCCAGGAACCCATAGATGTAGGAGCTGCCTGAGCCCCCCACAGCAAAAGGCTGGCGCAGGAGGAGACCTCCCAGAGGCACCACGTACACCTGGAGGGCACAGGGGGGGCTGTAGGGTGCTGTGGGGCAGAGGAGGGGGCTGTGGGGCAGAAAGAGGGGACTGTAGGGCAGAGACAGGGTTATGGGACAGAAAGGGGCAGGCTGGAGTGCAGAGATGGGTGCTGTGGGGCAGAGAAGGGGATATCAGGAGGGAAAAGGAGACACAGCGCAGAATGAGACACTTCCAGACAGAAAAGGGGACACTCAGGCAGAAAAAGGGAAATTGTGAGCCAGAAAAAGGGACACTCCAGGGTAGAAAGGGGGACATTCCAGGGCAGAAAAAAGGGACCTGCTGGGGCAGAAGAGGGGACACTCCAAGGCAGAAAAGGAGTATGCTCCAGGGCAGAAAAAGGGGACACCAGGACTGAAGGGTCCCCACCTGTCCCCCCCGCCGCTGGTCCCACCCAGCGACAATGATGCCAGCGCTGAGTTCCTCACGGTACCGGTAGCAGCTCTGCTGGAAGAGGCGGGCGGCCGTGCGCACCCGCGGCGGCTCCTCCAGCTCCACGCTGCGGGGCAGGGCCAGGTGTGGGGCTGGGAGTCGGTCCCGCAGCCCTCCTCGCCCTGCCCCACGCCCACGGGGGGTACCTGTGGAAGGCCAGCTGATAGGCCACGGCGTCGGCCACCGCCTGCGTGTCGGCCGCCGAGCCCGAGCGACAGCAGAAGATTCGGTCGTGGACGGGGGTCAGTTTGTCCGTCACCCGGTTGGCCACGTAGGACCTGCGAGACACCGCCGAGACATCACCGCGACAGCCCCCCTGCCTGGGAGGCGATACTGCAGCGATAGGTGCTGGGTGACAGCAGTATGATGTTACCGTGACAATCCCCCAAGGTGACACCACGAGAGGAGCAACCAGGTGGGGGGGCTGAAAAACCCCTGCAAAGCAGGCGTTGGTCCCAACAAGATGCTGGAATTTTTTTGGGCACAAATTTCCAGGTTTTGCAGGTTTGGGACTCAGAAATGTGGGATTTGCTGTGCTAATTAAAAAAAAAAAAAAAAAAGGGAGGAAGTCCTAGACAGCGAGGGATAGCCCCCAGGAACGCTTGAATTGGATTTTATAGGATTACCAGGATGGAATGAATAAAAATAATTCAGGTTTCGTTCAAAGTTCCAAGGCAATGGAAAGACTTTTTCTATACAACAGGCCCAAAATTATAACAAAAATAGCCTGTGAAGTGTACCGTATTTTACAGATGAATCAAGCATTATGTGACATAGAAAGATGCAGGAAACCCTTTGGATTGGGTGATTTTAACACAGGATTTAAATCCAATTTTTACCACCACGTTGGAGAATGGTGGGTTAGGGTTCTGTAGGAGTTGAAAATTCCCCCTCAAAGAGGAAAAAGGATTTGGCCAAGAAAAATGGCATCCGTGGAGAGAAATCCAAAGATTGGACCAAGAGCACAAGCTTGAACCAGAGAATGGTTTTACAAGAACTATTCCACATAAATAAAGAATTTTGGGATGATTTTGGTGATGGAAAATGTCTGTCAGGAGTGACATTGATACCTGGGGACACCTGGGACCCCATCCACAGCTTTAGGGGTGGCTTCTCAGTGACATCACGGTGACACCGTGACAAGAGTGACAACTCCATTGAAGAGTCCTGGACCCCCCCACCGTGAGGTCGCTGATGACGTCACAGCCCGTGGCACTCACCCGGTGGTGGTTCGGGAGTCTGCCCCTATGACGACGCCTCCATCGAACTCCACGGCCATGATGGTGGTCTGTGGGGAGAAGAGGGAGGGGCTGCCCTGAGAGTCCCCGCCCCATAGCAGCCCCTGCCCTACTCGAACCACCCCGCGCCTCACAGACACCCCCTTCCCACAACAGCCCGCGCCCCAGGGAAACCCTCTCCCCGCAGAACCGTCTGCCCCACGGCAGCTCCCCGCTCTCCTCACAGAAACCAACCCGTGCCCCAGGGCACCCCCCTCCGGTGGGTCCCTCTGACATATATTTCCCCCCCCCCCAGCACCTTTTAGGGAACTCTCTGCTCCCCTCAGTCCCCGCCCCTTCTGCCCCACACCCAGCCCCAACTTCCCCCTCAGCCGCACACTGGAGGCCCTCTACCCCACAGCCCGCTCCCTCCACCCCGCGGTGGGTTCTCCCGGTCCATAACACGCCCACCCCCCGTAAGCCCATCGCGAGCCCGCAGCCCTCCAAGCGGGTCCCCCCGCCGCCCCTCGGCCCACTCACACCGGTGCTGACGGGCTCCGCCGTCCAGTCCCGGTGCGGCCCGGTGGGGCCCGACCCGGCCCGCGGCTCCCACACCGTCACCGCCGCCATCTTCCCCCGCGCTTTACGGCAGCGTGACCAGCACGGCGGGGCCGGGACGATGCTTCGCGGCAGCGTGGCAAGAGCGGCGGCGCGGTAGCTGTGCTTTATGGCAGCGTGGCACCCGCTGCGGTGATCGTGCTTTTCCTTGGAAATAAAACCCTTACGTTTCTCCCACGCCTCGGAATCCCAACGCCCGCCCCTCCTCGCGCGCGGCTTAGCCCCCCCCCCCCCGCCGCGCACCACCCTGTCTGACCAGGAGGATGAGGAGGGGGCGCAGGTGCTGCTGGGGGGTGTTTGGATGATTGCGGGAGGTTACCTGGGCACACCTGAGCAGGGAGCTGCCGGTGGACAGGGGCCGAGGGGGGGATCTCCGGGGGTCTGTCAAGGAAGGATGGTTGGAAACATCTCGCAGCGGGGCTGGGGGGAGCACTCGGATGCCCCTGGGCACGGAACATTGCTCCAAGAAAATGCTGAGGGACAAACGATTGTGCCAAGGGGCAGCACCCGAGCAGGTGGGGCAGCGCATGGAGTCGCAGGGGGGATCTTTTTCCTTCGCGCTTTAGATTTCATCTTGTCAGTCCCTCCGCAGTGCCCCCAGTCCCTCCAGGAAAAAAGGCGGGGGGGGGGTTACAAGGAGGATAGGGATTTAAACTGAGAGGAAAAAATGCTTTTCTGTTATTGTCTGTGTTTAAATTGGGGAGGATCCCCCTTGCCTGCAATTTTAGGGTATCAGTTGAAGGAAAACCTGCCTTTTTCATGATATTAAGGGTATCAGTTGATAGAGAATCCCCATTTTTCATTATTTTTCATCAAAAAAGGGGAAAAACGTTCATGATGCCATTTTATGGGTTTAACTTGTAGGTAAGCCCCTCCATTTTTATCACATTAAAGTTTAAATTGAGGGGGAAGCCCCGTTCCTCCTTTTTCCCTCTGTTTAAACCCCGTACAGGGCACTTTATCGCCGATTCAATCCGTCCACATCCGAAAGAAAGTAATTTAAAAAGTCAAAGTGTTGCACGATACCAGTTCCAGACATTTTGTGTCAATCTAGGAATACCATCTAGAGTCCAGCTACACCCTACACTCTACCAATTTCAAGTCCCCAGGATGCAACTCTCCAGCAGACATAAAGGCATTTACTGGGAGGGGTGGGATGACTGCAAAACCATGGGATCAACTCACTGAAATACCAGAAATACCAAAATAACCCAGTCGCCAAATACTAGCGTACCAAATTCAGAAATACCAAAGTAACCCAGTTTCAAGACACCAGAATACCAAGGTCAGAAATCCAAAAAAAAATCCATTTCAAAATGCCAGAATATCAAGTTCCAAAATATCAAAGTGACCCAATCTCAAAATATCAAAGTCCAAAATACCAATTTTAACATGTCTTATGCAGGCAGGATTCCCAAACCCAAAGAATGCAATATTGTCAAAGTGGGATCTGTGCTAACGAGACGGACATTTTCTCCTCTGAAAAGCTTTTCCTTGATGACCATCGGTACATATTTTAATCGTATAGCCTGACATAATAAGAATTGTACTTTAAAAGCAAGCACTTGTAGTGGTTTCCTGCTTAGATTGCGTCTGTGAGAACTGCATTTGGGCCAGAGAGCCACAGTCAGGAACAAAGGCTGGAGTCGGGACCAGATTCTCTGGATGCACAGAGAAAGAAGACAGAGTAGCAGGCAATGGGAGTATTTACAAACTGTATCAATATTTCCCCGAAATTCAGAGCGGACGGTGATGGGGGCACTCCGGTTCGGTCCGGGCCCATCGGGATCAGCCATAAACAACCAGGCCGAACCCCCGACCCCTGAAGGGAGATGTCAAAGGCTTCGACAGAACCCAAGTCTGTAACAAGAGTGAGGGAAAAATTACCGGATGAAAGAACTAATATAGCCAGGATGATAAATACATACAATAGTGTCAGCTGTTGACAAATACTAAAATAGCTGGCAGATGTACAGTTCCTACTGTTAGAGAAAATAGTCCTGCTAAAAAGATAGAAGGATGTAACATGAACTAATGCCTTGACCTAGGATTCTGCATGTTGTTTTCCCTGACATATTTTCACCTCCTGCTCCTCTGGCTAAAAACAAGTGCGTGCTCACACCGTTTCGATTTCTTCTTAAATATGTTTTCACATAGGCGTAACTAACATCCCTAATTGGCTCAGGCTTGGCAGCAGCATGTCCATCATCTTCAGTGCTATCAGAGACTGGCTCTGCTGGACATGGTGAAAAACTTCCAGAACTTTCACAGAGGATGTGCAGGAGCCATCTTTGTACCCCACCGTACTCACTAGCAAAACTGGGCCCAGTGAAACCAACACAATATGTGTATATGTGTGTGTATATGCATATGCATATGTATATGTATCTACGCGTATGTATATGAATGTATACGTATATACATAGCTGTATATATATGTGTACATATATGTGTCTGTATATGCATGTCTGTGTTTATATATATATGTATATATACATATATGTGTATATAATCAGTCTTACTTTATATTATATATGACAATTAAACATTGTCATAAGTATGATTGTTATGAACCAGATTCACATTGGGCGTACCAATGTCTGTAATGTCTTGGTGGCAGTGGGTGAGTATCCAGAAATATATGTGTATATACATAGTATAGACAGTAAAATCAGACCGATTGATAGGGTCTCTGTGCCATCTTGGAGGTGGGGGGGGGCAAGAATGTGTGTAAACCTGACCTGGCTTCTGTGGGCTGTGATCTTGCCCACCCTGATGCTCAGCCTGAGTCTAGCTGGTGTGTTTTGACTTTTCGGGGAGAAGGGGGCAGTGTGTGTAAGCCTGGCTTCTGAGGCTGTGGTCTTGCTCCTTGCCATCACTGAGCCTGAGTCTAGCTGTGGTGTTTGTCCTTTTTGGCGAGAAGGGGAAGTGTGTGACAGCCTGGCTTTAGTGCACTGTGGTCTTGCCCCCCTGACACTCAGCCTGAGTCCAGCTGCTGTGTTTGGCACTTTTGGGGAGAAAGGTGGATGCATGTGTCAGCCTGGCTTCTGTGGGCTGCGGTCACGCTCCCTGCCATCCCTCAGCTGGAATGCTGCTGGTGGGGCTTGGCCTTTTTGGGGAGAAGGGTGAACTGTGTGTCAGCCTGGCTTCTGTGCACTGTGGTCTCGCCCCCCTGACACTCAGCGAGAGTGCAGCTGCTGGGTTTGGCCATTTTGGGGAGAAGGGTGAAGCGTGTGTCAGCGTGGCCTCTGTGGGCTGTGCTCTTGCCCCATCTGACCCTCTGTCTGAGTGCTCCTGAGTGTTTGGCCTTTTTGGGGAGAAAGGGGAAGTCGCTGTCAGCCTGGCTTCTGTGGGCTGTGGTCTTCCCCATCTGATTCTCAGCCTGAGTACCGGTGGTGGGTTTGGCCTTTCTGGGGAGAAGGGTCAAGAGTGTGTAAGCCTGGCTTCTGTGGGCTGTGCTCTTGCTCCCTGCCATCACTCAGCTGGGGTTCAGCTGCCGGGTTTGCCCTTTTTGGGGAGAAGGGTCAAGTGTGTTTCAGCCTGGCTTCTGTGGGCTATGCGCTTGCTCCATGCCATCAGTCAGCTGGGGTGCAGCTGATGGGTTTGGCCTTTTTGGGGGGACAGGTCAAGTGTGCCTAAGTCTGGCTTCTGTGAGCTGTGCTCTGGCTCCCTGCCATCACTCAGGCAGAGTGTTGCAGGTGCTGGGTTTGGCCTTTTTGGGGACAAATGGAAGTGTGTGTAAGCCTGGTTTCTGTTGGCTGTGCTCTTTTTCTCTGCCACCACTCGGCTGGGGTGCAGCTCCTGGGTTTGGTCTTTTTGGGGAGAACGATCAAGTGTGTTTAAGCCTAGCTTCTCTGGGCTGTGCTCTTGCTCCCTGCCATCTGTCACCTGGGGGGCAGCTGTTGGGTCTGGCCTTTCTGGCCTGAGGGGTCAAGCGTGTGTATTCCTGGATTCTGTGTGTTCTGCTCTTGTTCCCTGCCATCACTCAGCTGGGGTGCAGCTGCTGGGTTTGGCCTTTTTGGGGAGAAGGGGCAAGTGTGCCTAAGCTGCACTTTTGTGGGCTATGCTCTTGCTCCGTGCCATCACTCAGCCAGATTCTAGCTACTGGGTTTGCCTTTTTAGAGAGAAGGAGGAAGCGAGTGTAAGCCCAGCTTCTGGGGGCTGTGCTCTTGCTCCCTGCCATCACTCAGCTGGCCTTTTTGGGTAGAAAGGTGAATGCATGTGTTGGCCTGGCTTTTGTGGTCTGTGGTCTTGCTCCCTGCTATTAGTCATCCAGAGTGCTGCTGTTGTGTTTGGCCCTTTTGGGGAGAAGGGGGAAGTGTGTGTCAGCCTGGCTTCTGTGGGCTGTGGCCTTGCTCACTGTTTTAGTCAGCTTGAGTGTAGGTGGTGGCTTTTTTCTTCGTGCATGTATTCCTTTTTTTAATCCTGATATGCCTCATTAGTGGCTTTCCCTTTATGTAATGTTAGCAGTTGGACTTTCAGTGTGAAGTGCGACTTGGGCATCTTTACTGAGCCTTTTTTTGTTGTAGCTTTTTTATATTGTTTTGTTTTCATGAGTAAAAGTCATGTGAGTGTTCGAGCCATTAACTACCTGAGTATATGCTGTTCTGTGCTATGGTGTGTGGCTCCTTTCGTTTGTTATTTGTCCTGTGTGTAGCAGTATACATGGGCTTCAGCTGTGCTGCTAGTTTTATTCCTGAGTCTGTCTTTTTGTCCTTGGGCTGCTTTGCAGGAGGTCTGCTGCATTGTCTTCCCTCTCTGCATGTTGTTTAAAGCACTGTCAGTGACTTCTGTGCCTTCAGGGGCTAAAGTACTTTTGCTTTTAGCACCTAGACGGAGCCTAGTGGCTTCAGCGGGCCAGGTGCTGTGGATGTTGTCCTCTCATCTAATGGTGTAAAGTTCTGCTCATGCCACTTGCCCTTCAGTGCCTTGTTGATCATGTGGCTGTCTTGTTCTTTTAATATTTTCTGTCTGCTGCTCAGTGCACTGTGTGAAACACTATCTGTGCTCCTGCCTTATTGACTACTTGACCCTGAGCCCTGAAGTCCCTTTCAGTTGCTGCCCCGCTCTTCTTTTTTATCTTATTCTTCCTAGCCTGGAGTATGCACCCTGGGCAGTAATAGGAGGGTTCAGTCTGCCTGTGGTGTCCTGTTGTGATATGTCGTATCTGGGCTCTGGGGAGGTGCTTGGCCCTCTCTGTGGCATGGCTGTGATTGACCTGTGGGGCCTTCTATTCCCCTTGGAAGTCACTTCCCTCTTCTGAATGCCTTTGTTTTATTTTAGTGCTAGCTGTAATGGTCTGTTTGAGTGGTGAAGTGGCATTAGGAGGCTCACTGGCAAAATTAATTTCTTGTCTTCTTGGTGACCCTAGCCATCAAGGACCTTATATTTGTTCTTATGTGGCACATTGTGTTGGGTGGGATGGGGGTTCTGAGCAGTTTTTCTTACCTCTCTGGGCAGCATCTCGTTTCCCATTCCATTTGTCTGCCGTGCGTCCTCCTATCGTCCGACGGTTCGGAGGCACAGGACTCTTCTGGGTCTTGGGTGTCTTCTGTCTGAACTTGGTGGTTGAACGTCGAGTGGTGTCTTTCTGTTTTGCTCTCTCTCCTCCTCCTTGGTCTTTCTCCTTCCTCCTTGTCAGCAGTGTGCTTCACCGTCCTGTTAAAATTTAAAAGTTACTAACTGGCAGTATGCGATAAAGACAAAAAAGCAAATCAACAGTGCTGGGTCACTGGCCTTAGCCAGAAGGCTCCCCTGGTATTCATGGGGATATCTTAATGACCGTTTCTATTGCACCAGCTTAATGTCTATTTATTGGCATTTCTCCCCATTGAAGCTTTTCTCTGAAGTAATTTGGTCTCAGAAGCAAGAGCCATTTAATGTGGCTCCTACTCGATCCTGCCTTTTTACAGCACGTGTATTTTTTGGCTCCTGTTTTTTCGCTTCTTGTTGTCATCTGCAGTTTGCCCCTTATCGTGTGGTTCTTGTGGGCGGGTGTTGTCGGTAGTTGACATATCGGTAGCAGGGGTCTCGTTATTGCCAGTAAAACTGTAAACATTTTCAAGTAGTTGTATTTATTTTTTCAGCACTGTATCTAGATTTAGTTAACAGCAGCAGTCAAGGCATCAGTTCATGTTACATGCCTATGTCTTTATAAGAGCAGTAGTTTTGTGTAAGAATACAAACCACACCTGTGACGCCCATTTTAGTATTTGTTCCAAGCTGCCATTAAAATACAGCTTTATCATCCCAGTTCTATTTGTTCTTTCAGCACTGTATCTAGATTCATTCAGTAACAGAAGTCTAGGCATTAGTTATTGGTACACACCTATATCTTTATACCACCTCTCCTTCTGTCTAAGAGTACAACCCACGCATGTGACGTCCATCTTAACATTTGTGCAAAGGTTACCGTATTCTATGTATTTATCACCTCACCTATCCTAGTTATTTTGCCAATGTACTTACATTTAGTTAATAGTAGAAGTCATCCAACTAGGTATTCTTATATGCCTATATCTTTCTCTCAGGAAGATTTTTGTATAACAGTAGAAACAATACATGTGATACCCCTTTTAATATTTGTGCATAGCTTATATGATAATATGTAATTTTCCCCCAGCTATTCAGTGTCTCTACACTCAGTTAATAACAGAAGTCAAGGCATCAGTTCACGTTACACAGCTCTATATTTTTGCAAGATGACTTTTACGTAAGAGTAGAAGCCATATCCACTCGACAGCCATTTTAGCAGTTGTGAAAAGCTGACACTACGGTGTGTATTTATCACACCTCCTATATTAGGTATTTCACTAGTGTCTCTAGATTCAGTTAATAACAGAACTCAAGGCTTTAGTTATTGTTACTCGACTATATCTTTATAGCGATACTACTTTTTACAACAGTACGAACCATACACCCGATAGCCATTTTACTATTTGTCCATAGCCGACACCATAGCGTGTACTTACGACCACGGCTACATTCGTTCTTTCTCCAGCCCGTCTAGATTCAGTTCACGGCGGAAGCCCCGGCCTTAGTTCACGTTACATGCCTCCACCTTTACAGTAAGAGCACTTTTGTATAAGAGTACAAGCCATACATGCGATCGCCATTTCACTATTTGTGCAAAGCTTCTCGTACAGTTTGTACTCATCACCCCAGCTATAGGAGTTGTTTCAGCAGTGTATTCTGCGTATTCAGTTAAGAACACAAGTAATGCCTCTAGTTCTTGTTCCCTGCCTTCGTGTCTTTGTCTTTATCAGAGCAGTACTTTTGTATGAGTATAAACCCTACCCGTGATACCCATTTTAATATTTGTGCTAAGGTGATGCTGTAATATCTCTTTATCACACTGCTATATTAGTCATTTCACCAGTCTAACTGTGCTCAGCTAATAACAGAAGTCACGGTATTAGTTACTGTTATGTGCCTATAAGTTTACAGCAAGAGTCCTTTTATATAAGAGTAGAAAGTGTACCTGCCCCATCTATTTTAATATTTGTGACAAGCTTATACTGTATTATGTCTTTATCACACTAACCATATTAGGTATTTCACCAGGCTATCTACATTTAGCTCATAATGAGCATAAAGGCATCAGGCATTGTTACAGAGGCGTATCCTTACAAGCAGACTCCCTCTGTAAGCAGTAAAACCATATATGCGACATGCATTTTAATATTTGCGAAAACCCAAAACTATAATATGAGTTTATCTCGCTCCCTCAGCTCTGCCACTGGGGAAAGGAGCTCGTCCGTCCCCCATTCGCCCCTCACCTCAGTCAGCTGTCTTTTCCCACGTCTCCCGGCAGTCGTGACGAGCCCCGAAACCATCTGCCGCCAGCCGTCTGGACGGACGGGTTCATCTCGCAGCGTTCCGTTCGGCTCGGCTCGCTTCTATCGGCTGTAACTTTTGCTGCTGTCAAGACTACGAAGAACAAACAAATAGATAAATCAAGAAATAAAAAGAAAAGCACTAGAAACAGTAATAAAAAAGTAAATAATTAATCAACAACTAAATTAGAAATGAATATTAGTTATTTCTATAAAGAAGCATGTATATAGTTCTATATACATATATGTATCCAACTATATATACTATACATATGCCCATTACACACTATATCTATGTATCCATACACACCCACACACAGCCATACACGTATCCATATATATAACTCTCTATATACCTACATATACAACCATCCATATATACCTATATATCTCTCTATCTCCATATAGGTATAGATATCTATATATACGTGTGTGTATATACTATACATACCATATATATACTATATCTATATATATGTCCTACACATATATAACTACTATATGTATATATACAGTATATATACAGTATATATACAGTATATATACAGTATATATACAGTGTGTATATACACACATACATAACATTTATATAAGGTCCCTTCGTTTCCAGCCCAGCAGCCTTCTTCGTCGCGGTACCCCGTAGCGGTCCGGCTCCCTTCCGCCTCTCTCGGGGCTTCCGCGCGCGACTTCCACCCGGAGCCGTCGTTTCCGCGCGGTTTACCGCCGCGGAGCCGCCGGCGTCGGGGTGGGCGACGCCGGGGGGGGGGGGACGCGGGCGGACCGCGACGCGCGGCGCAGGGACGGCTCCCGTCGCCGGCACGACCGCCGCCGAGGCGCGACACGCTCCCAGGCGGTCCTCGCCGCCTCCCGCTCCCCGGGCCGCTCGTCTCGGCCCGCCGCGCCGCAGAAACGGGGCAGAGCGCGCGCCGGCCGGCTCCCCCCCCCCCCCCCCCCGCGGGCGGCGGACCCGAGCCGCCGCGGCAAAGCCCCGGCATCCCGGAAGCAGGGGCAGACTACAACCCTAACAAAAACAAACCCTAGGATCCCCCTAACACCTGACCGCCGTAACTGTAAAGAGTCCCACAAGCCTAGAGACCTCCACCACCCTAGGATCCCCCTAGCACCCGCCTGCTTTCACGCTAGAGACCCCCACCACGCTAGGATCCGCCTAGCACCTGCTCGCCGGAGCCCTAAACACCCCCGTAAGCCTAGCGCCGCGGTTTCCGCAAACCGAGCCCACACGGAACCCGCATTCCCCCTCCAATGCTGAAAATGTCCAAAAGCATCCTTCTTAGCATCCCCTTCATGCCGCCGGTGACGAATCTGCATAACCCCGCCCCGCGTTCTCCTTCTCTTCTGCGTCGCGCCGTGCCGCCCATCCCGGAAAACTGGGGACGGGGGGACGCCGCTGGGGACACGGAGGGACACAGCTACAGTTTGAACAACAGGTTGAGCCGACAGGTAACTCGCAGCGACTCCCTCGAACGCAGGAAAACTCCACGAACACCTTTCCCAGCCTCCCTTCGTGCCCCCGCTCTGCAACCCGCATCACCCCGCCCCGCGTTCTCCTTCTCTTCCGCCCGCGCCGCCCGCCCGGAAAAAAGGGGAAGGCGGGACGGGCGCCGCGGTTCCGGTTCGAACGAGCCGAGGCGACAGGGGAACGCGATTTTCCATTATTTTTCGGTTTAAACGGCAAGGGAAAACCTCGACTTTGCTAGCTTACAGTTTCGAAATAAGGGTCACTCCCCCATTTCCGTCGTCTTAGGGTTTAAATTAGGGGGGACGCCCAGTCGGCTCTCCCTTTTAAAGGTTCGAATTGCGGGAAAATCCCCCTTTTTCCATCGCGGGACGGGCTTTAAGTGAGGAAAACCCCTCTTTTCCCCATATTTTCGGGGATTAAACTAAAGGGGAGAGACTCTTTGTTCGCCATTGTATCAGTTTAAGCAGAGATAAACAATTTCCCTCTTCTCTCCCCTAAAGGGTTCCCGTGCATTTTTCGGCACCGTAAGGGTTTAACTCTGCATCTCAGGGCGCTTCTGCCATATCCCGGTAGTCAGCATCTCATACAGGAATGAGGCTGGCACATATATACCTACAATGCCACACAGAAGTCTATTGTTTTTTTACTTATAGTGTATATAATCCTAATTAGAGGTCCCAATGAGAGACATACGAGTCCCTAAGAGTTACCCATGCATATAATTACTAACCTTCCCCCCTACTTAGTCACATGTGAAGTACTACTTAGCAATCACTAGGGACTAATTATGCTAGTTAAAAACAAATTATTCAGCTACCATTAGCTCTGCTACCAAAACACAAAGTTCTATTTCCTACCTGGTCTCTGCCCTTTTAGTCAACGAAGCTGGAGCAAAAAAGGTGTAGCCATACCCCCGAAGAGTCTTCTTCTTCATCAAGCCCTTTCCTCGCCCCCGATTTAAGTCAGAGGACCCAAACAGCCCCATGCCTTCCGAGGGCTTTTATGCCGGGTGGGTGGTATTCGCCCCCTCCCCTTTTCCCAGGGCACGCTGGGAACGAGAGGCGGGCCGGTCAGGGGTATATTAACCCCAGCCTGCTGCAGAGGGCATCATTCCCTCTCCAGGATTGACCGGGGTGAGAGCTCTCCTCTCATTTCAATGAAGGGGATATTTCAGCTCCTCTCAGCTCTTCTTCAGCAGGTGCTTTTGGCATCTCAAGCAAGAGAGGCTTCGAAGACGGCATGAAGAACATAGCATTAAATACAGGGAGTATTTAAGTTCATAGTTTTAAGTTGTACATTCAGGGGTGGTAAGGTGCCTTTGTAATTTAACAAATTTCTGATTTGTTTCTGTTCCTGTTTTCTTTTTTCTCTTTAGGAGTGTTGCAACTTGCTGAAATTCCATGCTGTGTAGAGTTTGATCTTTCAAATTTTTCCAGCATATTCATCCTGTCGCAAAGGGGACACGCCTTATATCAAAGATAACATCCAAAATTGAGGCTTCCAGTAGGTAAGTATTATGATAGGGAGAGGGACCGTGAGCAGCGTACGGGGTTAGGAATTACAGGGGGGGCGGGCTACGGGGGTCGAAGGTAGCAGTGTAGGAAATAGCATGTATTCAGGGCTCCCTCAGACATTTACCCTAGCACAGCCGGCACCTTTAGGTGTCTTCAGGCACACAGATACGTCCACCCCGCTCATAGAAACACCGTGTAAGTGCTCCTTCTAGACCCAGGTGTCCATCCTAATAACAGCCACAGCTTTTGAGCCTGGATGAAGCCAGAGACTCAAGGAGCTAGGTGCACTTAGGAGATAGCAAGTAGCCGAATTGTGGGGATTTGATCCACGTGCCACAAAACTCCTTTATGGCATTTGATTTCCTTTATCATAGCTAAGAAGCTAACCCGGGATCCCAGGGCCTTCCGAGACGGCCGAGGCGGACGCTAACGTGGATTCACATCGCCCGTCATCCAAAAGATAAGTCAGGGGTCACGACCCAAAGGTGGGCCGATAGCAGGGTGGCAGGTTGGGAATACCCAGGAGAGATCTAAAAATGAACACGGGGAAAGAGATGTCCTTTAAGGCACCTCTGAGGATAGCCAAAGGGAGCAGCTCTACTCGGATCGCAACCAGAGGGCTGCAGCGCAGAGCGGTTCCGGTCCGTCTCGTGTCGTCCGGCGTCTTTTGTAGTCTCACGTGTGTTCGGGGTCCCTCGGATCAGTTATCTTCACCTTTTACTCTCGGGTCAAAGCATCGGCCGCCACCTCTAGGCTTTTGAACTCTCGCACTTCTCGGCAGGGTGCCGGTATCGTTCGCTCTTTTACCGGCGTTCTCGGCCGCGTCTTGGAATCGTGTCTCGGAAGCGTGGAGTCACGTACGTAGGAGATGTATTTTGAGGCCTTGTTCCCGGCCGTTTTGCCAGCCGTGAGTCGTACTGTCCCGGGGCCCATAAGGACACGGGGAGCATTCTGAACATAGCATTGTCTCACAGCCATCTCCATCATCGTGACCCCCAGTTCTCGTAACGGGTCGGTCCGTTAGAGTCTTTTCTTGCGGTCCTTAGGACCCGCTCCGTCCACCATCGCCATATCAGGGCTCATCTCTTTTGGCGTCGTCTTGATCCTTGCCATCTTCTCGCCGAGAGCCTTTTCCTCATCCTCGCCTCGCGCCGTTCGTAGCACACGTTCGTGTCCGTGTTTAGACCCGAACCGCTCTGCCCTGCGGAGTAGACCGGGGGGGAGGGCAGGTGGAGTAGAGAGAAGCCTTTACAAGTAATCCATTACTTTGCTTAGCCACCCGAGCCACACCTCGGATGGAGCAAACTGCAGCCGGTCCATCTGGGGTTCGGGGGAGACGGTGGGAGCGATACAGCAGCATCTTGCAGCCTTTTAGTCATTTGTGTAAATGCATGCTGTTGTCAGATCCTGGGCATTTTGGTTTGAGAAATAAGAACTTTGGAAGGGTTAAGCTTTCCCTCCGTGTCTAACAGTGACAGACAATTCTTTTGCAGAGGCAGAGGAACGGGACGGCAACCCGACGGAGGAGGCCAGAGGAGCACGGCGACGAGGCGGGTCTGCACCCGACGTTGGAGCGACGGCTCGAATTTTGGCTCCACATTTACCTCCTTGTTCGGTTTTTCATCTCATTTTGAAGATGCGCAGCGCTCGGCACGGCCGGGTGTCGGCGCAGGGTGGGGACCGTGAGCCAAATGGGTACCGGAGACCGAGATGAGTATTAATTCCAGCACAGAACTAGGTGCTACTGGAGTTGTTGTGTTGGTGATGAAACTATAAGCATCTTTTTTTTGTTTCGTTCTACAGGGGGACTGCGGCATTCAACCCCTCGTTCAATATGACAGAGACCCTTGTGGATAGAGGCCACCGTCAAGCGGTTCCAGACAGAAATGACCTCCTCAATGCGATGCTTTTGGACCCTACGTTCATCTGCACCTTTCCGTTTTGGTTTGCCCCTTCTCTCCCAGGCAGGGCTTTTTGGGGGCAGTGTACACGGTGGATATGTTACAGCAGTTTCCTTTGCCTTTATTTTTAGGAAGTCATGCCGGATGTGAGCGGTCGAGGTCAATGGAGCGAGGTGAGCAGCGAACGGCAGACAGAAGGAGTCGTTATTGCTCAGGTCTCACCTTCCGGCGCAGCTCTAAGCATCCTTTGTCGTTTGTGCATTTCAGGGGCTGCACTCCCAAGACGTCCCGGCCCAGGATGCCAGAGGCCAGATGGGTGCGAGCCGAAGGTATAGATGCAGTGTAATTCCAGCGGAGCGGGCAGGTTGTAGTTTGCCAGCGTCTCAGCATCTTTTTTTGCCTTTGTTTCTTTGCAGGTGCTGCCGCCCTAGGCATCCCAAGGCGTAGAGGCGAGCGGGTGAGTCGGCGTTTTGGTGGGGTGACTAATAGGTGAGCGATACGTGGCAGTTTCCTAAGCTCTAAGCGTGCCTCGTTGTTTGTGTGTTTTAGGCAGTCCGCTCGTATTGGGCCTATCGGGGCCGAACCCCCTCGCTGACGAGCCGACCGACCCGGTTCACAGCCCTCGCGAGCCTTCCGGAAGTATTAGGGGACTCGGCGACGAAGCTTTTACCTTTTCCATTTGAAGTTACCATCCGGGCAGCCTTCAGCAATGGCCGAGGATTTGTGGTGAGTCGGAGAGGTAGGGAGGAGGAGCGAGGTTCCGCTCAAGTTTCAGCGATGCCACGTCACCGTGTCTCCTCTTACCCAGGTATGCCCTGCGATGACGGCGTCAGCCCCCCAGCACGGCCGGAGCATGCGGCCGAGGACCCGTGCGTTCTCAGGAGACAGTGAGTAGCGAGATTGTCGGGTTTTGGCCAACGTGGCTGTGGAAGGTTGGGGGGGGCAAGTGGAATTTTTCCCATTCTGTTGCTAAGCAACTAATGACCGGTACTTAAGGGCCATCTACGCTCACAAAGGAGACAAAGCCTTTTCGCTGGCCAGGCAGAGGAACAAGAGATGGCAAGATTTGATAAGGGGACACTCACTCACTCACTCTCTCACTCACTCCCTCGGGGCTCTTGGAGGAGAGAGCAGGGGGAAAAAGGCGGCTCTGTTTTTTTTTGGCTACAATTGCAGAAAAAGCCCGGTTTTGCACTGGTTTTTCTCTCTACCTGTTGGGTGAGTTCTCACTTGGGACGGGGGAGGACGGGATCCCGGTCCCTTCTACCCTCCGGGAGGGCGTATTTCCCAGCTGCGCTGCAGCAGAACGAGACCCCTCGCCTGCTGCCGCTCCTCGCCCTGCCTGCTGCCGCTCCTCGCCCTGCCTGCTGCCGCTCCTCGCCCTGCCTGCTGCCACCCCACGCCTTGCCTGCCACAGCTGCGGAACTCGTGCTGCCTCCTCTGCTGGCTGGCTCAGGTGAGCCCACCTGGCCGTTCCATCCCTTTGCTGCGCTTTGTCCATCTGCGCTCCACCCTGCTCCAGCCCGTCGGCCATTACGTGCGTGACACAGATCCAACCTCGCGCCACAGCGCCATCTGCAGCTTCCCGGGAATCATCGCACCTGCCCTGCTGGTCTAGGAGCCCAACAGCGCCCCTGCTGGCCGTGACCGTGACTGCACCAACCGGGAAAGTGCCTGACAGTTCAGGGACATTTGCCACCGAGTTTTTTTTGGTTTTGTTTACTGTTTTTTTGTTACTGATTGTTTACCTCATTATAGATACTAGTAAAAAAAACTCTTATTCCTTTTCCCATACCTTTGCCTGAGAGCCCTTGATTCTAAAGTTATAATAATTTGGAGGGAAGGGGATTCACATTCTCTGTTCTAAGGAAGGTTCCCACCTTCCTAAGCAGACACCTGTCTATCAAACGAAGACAGATTTTGGCGCCCAACGTGGGGCTCGAGGGCATTGAGAGAAAAAGGTGCAAAAGGAATAACAGTTTCTGGGAGACCCATTTTTTAGTGTGCTGAACATAGAAACCTCATTTAGTGGCACCATGTGGTCTAACATACCTTGGTTTGGCTGGCACATGCTCGTGGCCACATTTTTCCCATTTGCAGCTCCCTGTCTAAACATGGGTCCTATGACTAAGGTCGCGGTGGTTGTTATCCAGTTCTCACAATGGGTCAATAAGGTGAGGAATTTATGGATTTTTCACATCCTTTGGGCGGCGGGCACTTGGTTACAGGGCTTTAACACCATGAGTACATGTTTTTGGAGTCTGTTTGGTAATGGTACCTTTTGTGAGGAGATGACACCAGAGGGAATTTTTTCTCAACCCTTCACCCCTTTCTTTGGGCCTATCCTACCAGGGCTTGGAGGGTTCATATACTCTCTAAATGCTAATGACATCGTACAGTGGTTGGCATTGCTGATAGGTCTATTCCTCTTTGCATCCCGAGAAAGGGGGAGACTGCCCTGGGTAACCACTCTAACAGCTGCCACAGGGACTAGGGATGTTGCCACGGAGATTAGGGATGTTGCCACGGAGATTAGGGATGTTGCCACGGAGATTAGGGATGTTGCCACGGAGACTAGGGATGTCGCCACGGAGACTAGGGATGCTGTCATAGAAACTAGGGATGTTGCCACAGAAACTAGGGATGTTGCCACAGAAACTAGGGATGTTGCCACAGAAACTAGGGATGTTGCCACAGGGACTAGGGATGTTGCCACAGAAACTAGGGATGTTGCCACAGGGACTAGGGATGTTGCTACAGAGCCCGAGGCTGTCCCAGAGCCTGAGAGTACCCCCAAACCTGACCCTGTCCCTGAGCCTGACCCTGCCACACGGCCTGACCCTGTCCAACAGCCTGCCCCAGAAATGAGCCAACCAAATTGGATGGAGGTAATAGAGGAAAAGATGCGTCAGGTGTTGCGGGAATACACTTCCTCAACTGGTGGGAAGCCCTCTTCTTGCCCCACAGGGGAAGAGTCGGATGATACAGCAGCAGAATCCATGGACATTACAACCGTCCAGGTTCCAGCTGAACCTCAAGGGCAGTCACAGCCAGCAGCGGTTGCCCCTGTGCAGCGGAGGAAGTATAAGACCAAATCAGTACGCCCCGTTAATGATGATGGGGAACCAGGGCCCTCACAACCAGCAGGGGAGCCTGAGCCTATAATCATCACCGAGTCCCTGTCGTATGACACTATCCGTACTCTGCACAATGACATTGTGCGGCGGAAGGGCGAGGCTTTCTCAACCTGGTTACTTCGGGTTTGGGACCGCATGGGCCCAGGCGTGCAGCTGGATGGTAACGAGGCCAGGAATTTGGGATCCGTGGCCCTGGACGGGGGTGTTGACAAGGTGTTCGTGAGGGAGGCAGGACCCATTTCTCTCTGGGAGAGGCTTTTAATGAGTGTGAGAGAGAGGTTTGTTCACAAAGACAGAATGCAGGAGAACTACCGTAGATTGCCCTGGAAGACCGTTGAGGAAGCGATCCAACGGCTGAGAGAAGTGGCAGTACAGGAGGTGCTTTTTGGGAGGGACGGACAGCACGAAAATGATCCTGACAAGGTCAGGTGCACAGGGCAAATGTTGTGGAACCTGGCAAGTCTAGGGCCAACCCAATATGTCACCTACATTGCAACAATTAATGCCGATGACAACCGTGAGACAGTAAGCTCTGTAGCTGACAAGCTCAGGCATTATGCAAGTGTGATCAATGGCCCAATGCAGGCTCAGGTCTCTGCTGTGGTTAAGGAGTTGAAGGAGGAGATGAAGGAGATGAGGAAGGAGATCAGGGAGGAAATTGAGGAGGTGAGGAAAAACAGTGTGGCACCAGTGAGAGTCACAGGCCCCAACACCAGAGCCCGACGTCCCCCAGCTAGAGAGAGAGGGTACACCCCACGAGCTGAGTTGTGGTTCTTTCTGCATGACCACGGGGAAGACATGAATAGGTGGGATGGGAAGCCCACTTCTGTCCTGGCAGAACGGGTGCGTCAGCTTAAGGAGGGCAACGCTAGCCGAGGGGGTTCTGCCAGAGCGAAGGTAGCCTCAGCTTCCCGTAGCCGACCTGCTGAGTACAACAGAAGGGAAGATGTTGTGTCAGATTCCCTTGACGGTGGAATGTATGCCCAGGAAGGGAATGATAACCAGGGCTAGAGGGGCCCTGCCTCTAGCCAGGTAGAGGCATGGGAAAACCGTGTCTTTTGGACTGTGTGGATTCGATGGCCTGGTACATCAGAGCCACAAAAATATGAAGCATTGGTTGATACAGGTGCGCAGTGTACCCTAATGCCATCAGGACATGTTGGGGCAGAACCCATTTCTATTGCTGGGGTGACGGGGGGATCACAAGAGTTAACTCTGGTGGAAGCCGAGGTGAGCCTGACTGGGAAGGAGTGGCAGAAACATCCCATCGTGACTGGTCCAAAGGCCCCGTGTATTCTGGGCATAGATTTCCTCCGGAATGGCTATTTCAAAGACCCGAAAGGACTCAGGTGGGCTTTTGGAATAGCTGCTGTTGAGGCAGAGGGCGTTAGGCAATTGAACACCTTGCCTGGACTATCAGAGAACCCTTCTGCAGTTGGACTCTTGAAGGAGGAGGAACAACGGGTACCAATTGCCACCTCGACAGTGCACCGCCGGCAGTATCGAACGAATCGAGATGCTGTGATTCCCATCCACAAGCTGATCCGTGAGCTGGAGAGCCAAGGGGTGGTCAGCAAGGCCCACTCACCCTTCAACAGCCCCATCTGGCCTGTGCGCAGATCTGATGGAGACTGGAGATTGACTGTGGACTATCGTGCTTTGAACGAGGTGACTCCACCGCTGAGCGCTGCCGTGCCAGATATGCTGGAGCTCCAGTATGAGCTGGAGTCCAAAGCAGCAAAGTGGTATGCCACTATTGACATTGCGAACGCATTTTTCTCCATTCCTCTGGCAGCAGAGTGCAGGCCTCAGTTTGCTTTCACCTGGAGGGGCGTGCAGTACACCTGGAACCGACTGCCCCAGGGGTGGAAACACAGTCCCACCATCTGCCATGGACTGATCCAGGCTGCACTGGAAAAGGGTGAGGCTCCAGAACATCTGCAATACATCGATGACATCATTGTGTGGGGGGGCACAGCAGAAGAAGTGTTTGAGAAAGGAGAGAAAATCATCCAGATTCTTCTGGGAGCCGGTCTCGCCATCAAAAGGAGCAAAGTCAAGGGGCCTGCCAAAGAGATCCAGTTCCTGGGGGTGAAGTGGCAAGATGGACGGCGTCAGATCCCCACTGAGGTCATCAATAAAATCACAGCGATGTCCCCACCAACCAACAAGAAGGAGACACAAGCTTTCCTAGGCGCCATAGGCTTCTGGAGGATGCACATCCCTGAGTACAGCCAGATTGTGAGCCCTCTCTACCTGGTGACACGCAAGAAGAATGATTTCCACTGGGGCCCTGAACAACAACAAGCCTTCGCCCAGATCAAGCAGGAGATCGCTCATGCGGTAGCCCTTGGCCCAGTCAGGACAGGACCAGAAGTGAAGAATGTGCTCTACTCTGCAGCCGGGGGCAATGGTCTGTCCTGGAGCCTTTGGCAGAAGGTGCCTGGTGAGACTCGAGGTCGTCCACTGGGATTCTGGAGCCGAAGCTACAGAGGGTCCGAAGCCAACTACACTCCCACAGAGAAGGAAATTCTGGCAGCCTATGAAGGTGTCCAAGCCGCTTCAGAAGTTATTGGCACAGAAGCACAACTTCTCCTCGCACCCCGACTACCAGTGCTGGGGTGGATGTTCAAGGGAAAGGTTCCCTCTACCCACCACGCCACCGATGCCACGTGGAGTAAATGGATTGCCCTCATCACGCAGCGCGCCCGTATTGGAAACCCGAATCGCCCTGGGATCTTGGAAATAATTACAAATTGGCCCGAAGGTGAAAACTTTGGTCTCACTGATGAAGAGGAGCAGGAACAGGTGACTCGCGCTGAGGAAGCTCCACCGTACAACCAACTGCCACAAGATGAAACGTGCTACGCTCTCTTCACTGATGGTTCCTGTCGTATTGTGGGGGCAAACCGAAAATGGAAAGCAGCTGTATGGAGCCCCACACGGCAGGTCGCAGAAGCTACTGAAGGAGAAGGTGGATCAAGCCAACTTGCCGAACTCAAAGCCGTTCAGCTGGCCCTGGACCTTGCTGAAAGAGAGAAGTGGCCAAAGCTATACCTGTACACCGATTCATGGATGGTAGCCAATGCTCTGTGGGGTTGGTTGGAAAGGTGGAAAAAGGCCAACTGGCAACGTAGAGGAAGACCAATCTGGGCTGCGGACGAATGGCGAGACATTGCCAGTCGGGTAGAGAAGCTACCTGTGAAAGTCCGTCATGTAGATGCCCATGTCCCCAAGAGCCGAGCTAATGAGGAACACCAAAACAATGAACAAGTAGATCAGGCTGCAAAAATAGAGGTGTCACAGGTAGATTTAGATTGGCAGCACAAAGGAGAGTTGTTCCTAGCCCGATGGGCCCATGATGCCTCAGGCCATCAGGGCAGAGATGCCACCTATAAGTGGGCACGAGACCGAGGGGTGGATCTAACTATGGACTGTATCTCCCAGGTGATCCATAACTGTGAGACATGCGCTGCCATCAAGCAAGCCAAGCGGGTGAAACCCCTGTGGTATGGGGGAAGATGGACCAAATACAAGTATGGGGAGGCCTGGCAGATCGATTACATCACACTGCCTCAAACCCGCCACGGCAAGCGCTACGTGCTCACAATGGTAGAGGCCACCACTGGGTGGCTGGAGACCTACCCTGTGCCTCATGCCACTGCCCGTAACACCATCCTGGGCCTTGAAAGGCAAGTCCTTTGGAGGCATGGTACCCCTGAGAGAATTGAGTCGGACAACGGGACTCATTTCAAAAATAGCCTCATAAACACCTGGGCTAAGGAACATGGCATTGAGTGGGTGTACCACATTCCTTATCACGCACCTGCTGCTGGTAAAGTAGAGCGATGCAACGGCCTGCTAAAAACCACCTTGAAGGCTCTAGGTGGGGGGACTTTCAAAAATTGGGAACAGCATTTAGCCAAGGCCACCTGGCTAGTTAACACCCGAGGCTCCACCAACAGGGCTGGCCCTGCCCAATCTGAACCCTTGCAAACAGCAGACGGGGATAAGGTTCCAGTGGTGCAAATGAGAGGCATGCTGGGGAAAACTGTTTGGATTAATTCTGCCTTGAGCAAAGATAGACCCACCCGTGGGGTTGTCTTCGCTCAGGGACCAGGGTGTACCTGGTGGGTGATGCAAGAGGATGGAGAGACACGATGCATACCTCAGGGGGACCTCAGTTGGGGTTGAACTGCCCATAACATTGTGCCTGTATCCATATCTGTATGTATATAATCAGAGTAATGCTTGTATGTATATAGTTTAAAGGCTTAAGTTCAATGTAATATGTTGGAATGGAAAAAATTCGGGGTGGATAATGTGGAAGGTTGGGGGGGGGCAAGTGGAATTTTTCCCATTCTGTTGCTAAGCAACTAATGACCGGTACTTAAGGGCCATCTACGCTCACAAAGGAGACAAAGCCTTTTCGCTGGCCAGGCAGAGGAACAAGAGATGGCAAGATTTGATAAGGGGACACTCACTCACTCACTCTCTCACTCACTCCCTCGGGGCTCTTGGAGGAGAGAGCAGGGGGAAAAAGGCGGCTCTGTTTTTTTTTTGGCTACAATTGCAGAAAAAGCCCGGTTTTGCACTGGTTTTTCTCTCTACCTGTTGGGTGAGTTCTCACTTGGGACGGGGGAGGACGGGATCCCGGTCCCTTCTACCCTCCGGGAGGGCGTATTTCCCAGCTGCGCTGCAGCAGAACGAGACCCCTCGCCTGCTGCCGCTCCTCGCCCTGCCTGCTGCCGCTCCTCGCCCTGCCTGCTGCCACCCCACGCCTTGCCTGCCACAGCTGCGGAACTCGTGCTGCCTCCTCTGCTGGCTGGCTCAGGTGAGCCCACCTGGCCGTTCCATCCCTTTGCTGCGCTTTGTCCATCTGCGCTCCACCCTGCTCCAGCCCGTCGGCCATTACGTGCGTGACACAGATCCAACCTCGCGCCACAGCGCCATCTGCAGCTTCCCGGGAATCATCGCACCTGCCCTGCTGGTCTAGGAGCCCAACAGCGCCCCTGCTGGCCGTGACCGTGACTGCACCAACCGGGAAAGTGCCTGACAGTTCAGGGACATTTGCCACCGAGTTTTTTTTGGTTTTGTTTACTGTTTTTTTGTTACTGATTGTTTACCTCATTATAGATACTAGTAAAAAAAACTCTTATTCCTTTTCCCATACCTTTGCCTGAGAGCCCTTGATTCTAAAGTTATAATAATTTGGAGGGAAGGGGATTCACATTCTCTGTTCTAAGGAAGGTTCCCACCTTCCTAAGCAGACACCTGTCTATCAAACGAAGACAGTGGCACTAAGATCACGCGTTGACGTTTGGCTGTCTTTGTCGTAGCCGACTAAGAGAGACCAGCTCGGTGACGGCAGCAAGTTCCGAGACGGCGAGGAGGCCTCCTTTGGCACCCGACGAGGATTCACATCCCCGGACGTCCGAGAGATAAGTCAAGGGCTACGAACCCCCGAGGGGATGGACGCCGGGTGCCGGGACTCACCGGGAGGGATTTTTGGAATTAGCGCTGGAGACCATTATGTCCAGGAAAGGGCCCCTTAGGCCACATAAAGGGATAGCCTCAATTTTGATCACAACGCAGAGGTGCGCAGGGCAGAGCAGTTCCGGTGCACGTTGTGTCATTTGTCTATTGTGCATTCTGTGTGTTTTGGGCATCTCGTGTCACATGTCTTTTGCCTTAACCCCTTTGAGGGGATTCTCCAAAAGCCCATGTGTCATCCTTAGCATCTCCGATCTCCACGTTCATGGCCCCGGGGCCGATCTTTCCAAACCTTTGACTCCCCAGCCTGGATGTGCATCAGAATCGCATCTCTCTTTAGAAGCATTGAGTCGGATGTCTGTTATGGTCTTGTTCTCAGCTGTATTGACAGCTGTGTACCGCAACAATCCATTATAGCAGGCTAGGACTTGTAAGAACGGCCGGTTGGAATTTTCTCCACATCTTCACAGTTCTCGGGCATCCATCTTTGCCATTTTGGCGAGCTCGTCGTAAGGCGATTCCATTAGCATCTTCTGCCAGGGTTCTTCGAGCCTCGTTGGCTCACCATCGGTCTCGGCTAGGTCATTTGATTCCGCTTTGCGATCGTTCTTCTTGCGGAGAGTCTTCTCTCATTGTCCCATCCCCTCGTCGCATCTCCCATCTCATGGCCGTCTGTCTGTGTTTGGCCCGGAGCTGCTCTGCCCTGCTGCATAGTCTGGTACGTAGGTGTAACAGGAATAAGACCATATTGTTAATTTGTCGGTCGGCTTAGCCGGTCGAGCCCACAGTTTTGCAGCCATCCCACGTGTCCCGGTCGCTGGCTTTATGCGTGCCATCCTCGGGAGAGCGGGAGCCCGGGGATCCCAAGTTTGTAATGTAGGGTGTAGTTATACTCTAGATGGTACACATCTATATTGGCAAAAGATGTCTGGACCTGTTAAGTTACCATGCAGCTCTTTGACTTTTGTCACGACTTTCTTTCAGATGCAGATGGATTAAATCCGTGGCAGAGCATCCCGTACCGGGCGAGTGGGTTCCCTCGTGAAGGTCAGTCCCCGTTTGTCTTTGCAGGGGAAAGTGAAACGGTGACTATGTTACAGCATTCTTCTCTGCCTTTATTTTTAGGAGGTAATGCCATACGTCAGCGGTCGAGGTCGACGGAGCGAGGTGAGCGGTGGCTGGCACACAGAATGTGTCATTAGTGCTCGGGTCTCAATTTCCGACGCAGCTCTAAGCATCCATTTCTGTTTGTGCATTTCAGGCGGTCCACTCGCAAGTTGTCTCGGCCCGGGATGTCAGAGGCCAGATGGGTGCAAGCTGAAGGTATGGATGTGGTGTACTTTAATTGAAACTGCACATTTTGTAGTTTCACAGTGTCTCAGCACGTTTCTTTGCTTGGTTTCTTTGCAGGTGTCGCCGCTGCCCTAGGCACGCTGAGGAGCAGAGGTGAGCGGGTGAGTCAGCGTTTAGGCAGGGCGATCGACAGGGGAATGATATGCGGTAGCCAGCATGCTAAGCATGTACCTTTTCATCTTGGCAGGTGTTGTCCAGGAGGCCTCTGGAGTCAGATGAAGATTTGAGGTGAGCCGGGGTGGTGGTGCATAGGAGCCTGGGCATTGCTCTTCTCGAGGGTGATAGTCACATTTCCTGTTTTGTCATCTCTAGGTGCTGTCAGCAGGCCTGGAGCTGAAGCTTGGGAACGGCAGGTAAGTGATAAGCCTCGGCAGGCGAGGGAGAGGGATGTTGCGGAAGGGGTCTCTTTTGGGTCGTATCATCACAGTCTGAATTTTCTGAATCTTTGCAGCCGCCGAAGCAGACCTCGGGGAACATATCGACGTCCACGGCGCCGAGGCGTTCTTTTCCATCGAGGGTGGACTCGGTCGGCTCGTCCTCCGAAAGCTAAGCGTCGGGATCAGCGGTCGGGGGAAGGGAAAAACCCTTGGAATCACAGGAGGCAATCTGAAGTCAGCTTAGAGGAGAGGGCTGTAGTGGGACAGGCCCCTTGGAAGTAAAGGGAGAGGGTTTCTCCTCAGCATCAGCTGAGCCTTTGCCAGGCAGGGCAGGGCAGCTCCAACCCCTCTCCACGTTCTCGTGGGCTTCACATCATCCTGGATCTCTGTGTCTTGATGTCATCCTGGATCTCTCTGAGTCTTGATGTCACCATGGATCTCTGAGTCTTGATGTCATTGTGGATCTTTTTGCCTGAGGAGACCACCTTTTTGAGTCTGGAGTGATCGCCCCAGTCACCTGGCAGTCATTGCCTCCTCTTCTAGGCCTACTGAGCTTCTTGAGCATCCTCTAAAATAACTTTGTGTCAGGAGTTAAGTTTCACTATCATATGCTATTTCTGTAAAGCTTGTGTCTGTGTTGTGTTTCTTGTGGCTATGTTGTGTTGTTTGTGTCCTGTGCTGTTTGTGTCTATTTTGTGTTGTTTGTGTCCATCATCTTCTGTGTCATAGTGCTTTGTTAAGTCTTGATGCTCTATCAGCATCGTTCTGGGCCATATCGGCGGTAGGGGTTTCTACTTGTGTGCTTTCCCACATCGGGCTTATTCCGGCATCTTGACATTTTTACTTTTGGAGACCAGAAGATGTTCTCATCTGTGTTCCTTCTCCATTTTGGTAGTACCTTCTTTTCATGTGTCATTCCCTTGGAGTTCTGTAATGAAGAGTATTAGACCCTCTTGCAGTGAATGCCGTAGTTCTGTAGGTTCCATCATCTTAAAGCCTATCAGGCTCAATAATTAATCTTCTGGAGAGTTATCTCACGTCCTCGTGTCATCTTTGCTTTTATGCGGTGCACCGTGGGTCCGTGCACCACTTAGGCTTGAAGCCGCCCTGCCCTGGCAGGTAGAGTCCCGGCTAGGTAGAACAGTTACCAGACTTAATGGTTCATCTATCGATTATGGGGTTTTGGGTACAACACTTATGGGCTGGATGTGGGGATAACTCCTAGCCTTCAGCCACTCGTAAACTGCCTCACGTTGTCTTGCAGGTCCCCGAGGAAGATTCCAGTCACACTGCGGTCACCGCCGCTACTGATTTTCTCAGAGTCCAGAGTTTGACATTGAGGAGAGGGAGTTGGAAGATGAGTCGAAGCATCTTCTTCAGTAGAGTGTCTCGAGTGAGGGCAGCAGTCAGTGTGTGAGCTGAACAAGGGTGGCTGCTTGTGCCTGGTTATGGCTGCCTGTGAGAGTGTGTGTGTGTGTTGCCTGGTGCTAAGCTTGTGTGTGTGTGTGTGTGAGAGAGAGAGAGTCTTTTACCTTTCAGGTTTTTCAACAAATTTTTAAACTTAGAATAAAAAAAACCCCAGCTGGGGGATTTTTTTTTTCCCCCAGCTGGGGTTTTTTTTCCCTCGGTCCCGGCCGGTCTGCGAGGCGACGTTCATCGCCTATGTTCGAGTGCAGACCATGCCGGGCCGGGGTTTTTCCAGGCAGGAGGATTTAGGAGGCTCCCGGGAACCACGTTCCCGTGGAGCGCTGCGAATGTGCGGTGATGTCTGGGTGTCAGCAGTGCGGTTGAGAGGAGGGCGAGGGTGGGTTTGTGTGTGTGTGTGTGTGTGTGTGGAATGGTTTTAACCTTGTGTGTTTGATTTTTTACCTTTCAGGTTTTTCAACAAATTTTTAAACTTAGAATAAAAAAACCCCAGCTGGGGGATTTTTTTTTTTCCCCCAGCTGGGGTTTTTTTTCCTCGGTCCCGGCCGGTCTGCGAGGCGACGTTCATCGCCTATGTTCGAGTGCAGACCGTGCCGGGCCGGGGTTTTTCCGGGCAGGAGGATTTAGGAGGCTCCCGGGAACCACGTTCCCGTGGAGCGCCGCGAATGTGCGGTGATGTCTGGGTGTCAGCAGTGCGGTTGAGAGGAGGGCGAGGGTGGGTTTGTGTGTGTGTGTGGAATGGTTTTAACCTTGTGTGTTTGATTTTTTACCTTTCAGGTTTTTCAACAAATTTTTAAACTTAGAATAAAAAAAACCCCAGCTGGGGGATTTTTTTTTTCCCCCAGCTGGGGTTTTTTTTCCCTCGGTCCCGGCCGGTCTGCGAGGCGACGTTCATCGCCTATGTTCGAGTGCAGACCGTGCCGGGCCGGGGTTTTTCCGGGCAGGAGGATTTAGGAGGCTCCCGGGAACCACGTTCCCGTGGAGCGCTGCGAATGTGCGGTGATGTCTGGGTGTCAGCAGTGCGGTTGAGAGGAGGGCGAGGGTGGGTTTGTGTGTGTGTGTGTGTGTGGAATGGTTTTAACCTTGTGTGTTTGATTTTTACCTTTCAGGTTTTTCAACCAATTTTTAAACTTAGAATAAAAAAAACCCCAGCTGGGGGATTTTTTTTTTCCCCCAGCTGGGGTTTTTTTTCCCTCGGTCCCGGCCGGTCTGCGAGGCGACGTTCATCGCCTATGTTCGAGTGCAGACCGTGCCGGGCCGGGGTTTTTCCGGGCAGGAGGATTTAGGAGGCTCCCGGGAACCACGTTCCCGTGGAGTGCTGCGAATGTGCGGTGATGTCTGGGTGTCAGCAGTGCGGTTGAGAGGAGGGCGATGGTGGGTTTGTCTGTGAGCTGGAGAAGGGTTGTGTCTGTGTGGTGGATGAGTGTTCTGTTTTCTGTGTGCTGCTTTTGTTTTGGCTTTCCTCTATCAATGAAACCGAATGTAACAAATTTCCCAGACATAGAGAAATGGTTACATTGGCTTGATATGTATTTGGCTTGTATTGGTCTGTATTCTGTATTTGCTGCTCCATTTCCATGTTTTGCTCTGTATGTAAATTGTACTTTTACTGCTGTGTATATGGATTGTATTTGTAATTGTGCTTGTACCTGTTGTTTACATGTGTTCTGCTGAAATGTATATAAAATTCATTCAGTAAAGTTGAATAAATCCTAATAAAGATACATTCCCTAACCCCCCCCTTTTGGCTGTTGTCTGTTATTGGTGTGGTTTAGTCATTTCTTCACTCTATCTCTTGCTTTGCTTCCACTTTACCTTTCTATTTGTGTCTGTCTCTGTGTCTCTGTTTCCTGTTGTTTCTGACTGCGTGTTTCTCTGTGTTTTCCCTATTTTCTCCAACTGTATTTCCTCTATCTTCCTCACTCTCTATTTTCTCTGACTTTATTTTCTCTATTTTCTGTAACTTTATTTTCTCCACTTTCTCTATTTTCTTTTTCTCTAAGTCTCTTTTCTCTATTTCCTAGATCTCTAGCTGTTTCTTCTGTTTTCTAATTCTCTAGTTCTATTTTCTCTATTTCCTCTAATTTCTCTTTCTTCTTTAAGTCTAAGTCTATTTCCTCTAAGTGTAACTCTATTTTCTCTAACTCTGTTTTCTCTATTTCCTCTAAGTCTATTTTCTCTAAGTCTATAACTCTAGGTCTTCTACCTATGTTCTCTAAGTCCAACTGTATTTCCTCTAAGTCTAACCCTATTTCCTCTAAGTCTAACTCTGTTTTCTCTATTTCCTCTAAGTCTAACTCTGTTTTCTCTATTTCCTCTAAGTCTAAGTCTATTTCCTCTAAGTGTAACTCTGTTTTCTCTATGTCCTCTGAGTCTAAGTCTATTTCCTCTAAGTGTAACTCTGTTTTCTCTATTTCCTCTAAGTGTAACTCTGTTTTCTCTATGTCCTCTAAGTCTAAGTCTATTTCCTCTAAGTGTAACTCTGTTTTCTCTATGTCCTCTGAGTCTAAGTCTATTTCCTCTAAGTGTAACTCTATTTTCTATGTCTAACTCTATTTTCTCTAAGTCTAAGTCTGCTTTCTCTATTTCCTCTAAGTCTATTTTCTATAACTCTAACTCTAGGTCTTCTAACTATTTTCTCTAAGTCTAACTGTATTTTCTCTATGTCTAACCCTATTTCCTCTAAGTCTATTTCCTCTAAGTCTATAACTCTAATTTTAGGTCTTCTCACTATTTTCTCTAAGTCTAACTGTATTTCCTCTATTTTCTCTAACTCTAAGTCTATTTTCTTTATGTCTGACTCTATTTCCTCTCTAACTCTCTTTCCTGTATTTACTCTAACTCTCTTTTCTCTATTTTTCTCTGTTTCCTCTAAGTCTAACTCTCTTTTCTGTAACTCCAACTCTATTTTCTCTGACTCTGTTTCCTCTGTCTAAGTCTATTTTCCCTATTTTCTCTAAGTCTCACTCTTATTTATTTATATATACACTCTCTCTCACCCATATATATTGCTTTATATATAAAACTTTACTGTACGACATATATATATATATATATATATATAGGGGGGTTCGAGCGCAGAAACGATCTCACTATCTCACACCATCTCTCTATCCATCTCTCTATCCATCACGTGCGATTGTGCTCACCTGTGGGAAGCACCTATGTCGAGCACAACCCGCAGCCCCCTTAATTAGACAAGCAGTTAATTGGCCAATTAGCCGGAATGGTGCGGCGCAGCCACCCCGCACGAAACGGACCCACGGCAAGCAGTCACGGAGCGCCCCCCCCACCGTTCGCGCCGCCGCGCGAGTCGCCACGGAGCGCCCCCCCCGCCGCGCGAGCCGCCAAGGAGCGCCGCCCCCAAGCGCTCGCACCGCCCTCCGTCACGCCCTTCGCACCGCCCCCGTCCCGCCCCGCGTGGCGTCCCGCCCCTCACACCGCCCACCCGCCCCCCCACCGCTTGCACCGCCCTCCGTCCCGCCCCTCGCACCGCCCTCCGTCCCGCCCCTCGCACCGCCCACCCGCCCCCCCACCGCCCGCTCCGCCCTCCGTCCCGCCCCTCGCACCGCCCCCGTCCCGCCCCGGGCGGCGTCACGCGGCACCGCCCTCCGTCCCGCCCCTCGCACCGCCCACCCGCCCCCCCACCGTCCGCTCCGCCCTCCGTCCCGCCCCTCGCACCGCCCCCGTCCCGCCCCGCGCGACGTCACGCGGCCCCGCCCGGCGTCCCGCCCCTCGAGCCGCCCACCGTCACGCCCCTCGCGACGTTCCCAGTCCCCGCCCTTCGCACCGCCCCGCGGTCCGCCCACCGTCACGCCCCCGGCACCGCCCCCTAGCCGCGCCCGCGCCGAGGGTCCTTCATGTGGGGGGGCGCGCGCCCGCGCCCGAGCCGGCTTCGCGGACGCCGGCCTCAAGGGGCCCGGCCCCGCCCCTCCCCGGCGCTGATAAACGCACCGCACGCCTCGCCCACAGCGGTAGAAGCCGAGAAAAATCGCGCGACCGCCATTAAAATCCGATTTCCGTTCAGGCAGCCTCATAGTCACCTATCCCGGGAGCGAAGACCCCTGGGGGGGGGCCGTTCGAAACACGCCGCAACGCGCATGCGCAAGAGCCACCATTTCTACCGAGGCATACCGAGGCACCTAATGGCCGCCATCTTACGGCCCTCAAAAAAGCGCATGTGCAGAAGCCCGATCGGTAAAGCCGACTTCACCGAAGCCTGCCGCCCCGAACGCGGCTCCCGGCCGCCGCCGACGCCGCGAACCCCGCCGGACAAGTTCCGGACACACGTAGAGGCCGCGAAAAATCGCGGAGTCGCCGTAAAAATCCGGATTCGGAGCAGGCGGCCGGGTAACCACCTATTCCCTCAGAGAGGCCCCCGCGCTCCGCCATTTTGAATAACGGCAGACCGCGCATGCGCAAGATATGGGCCCCGCCATCTTAGCGAAACCCCCATATGGCACGCGGCGGGCGCCATCTTTCCGTACAGCCGTCAGAGGACCCCGCGCAAATAGGCGTCCACGTTGGGCGCCCGACCGAAATTCCGAAACCGATTCCGCGCTCCCGGCGCCGTTCCCCGCGGCGCCGCCCGCCTCGCGGGCGTCGCGGAAGCCGTCCGGTCCGCCCCGGGAGCCGGGATTCCGCTCCGGCGCCGATTAAACGCCTATTTCCCACACAGGACCCCGCGCGCCGCCATTTTGACGAACGGCACACAGCGCGCATGCGCGAAATCGGGGCGCCGCCATCTTAGCGAGGCCCCATACGGCACGCGGCGGGCGCCATCTTTCCGTACAGCCGTCAGAGGACCCCGCGCAAATAGGCGTCCACGTTGGGCGCCCGACCGAAATTCCGAAACCGATTGCGCGCGCCCGGCGCCGTTCCCCGCGGCGCCGCCCGCCTCGCGGGCGTCGCGGAAGCCGTCCGGCCCGCCCCGGGAGCCGGGATTCCGCTCCGGCGCCGATTAAACGCCTATTTCCCACACAGGACCCCGCGCGCCGCCATTTTGAAGAACGGCACACAGGGCACATGCGCGAAATCGGGGCGCCGCCATCTTAGCGAAGCCCCGTACGGCACGCGGCAGGCGCCATCTTTCCGTACAGCCGTCAGAGGACCCCGCGCAAATAGGCGTCCACGTTGGGCGCCCGACCGAAATTCCGAAACCGATTCCGCGCGCCCGGCGCCGTTCCCCGCGGCGCCGCCCGCCTCGCGGGCGTCGCGGAAGCCGTCCGGTCCGCCCCGGGAGCGGGGATTCCGCTCCGGCGCCGATTAAACGCCTATTTCCCACACAGGACCCCGCGCGCCGCCATTTTGAAGAACGACACAGAGCGCGCATGCGCGAAAGCGGGGCGCCGCCATCTTAGCGAAGCCCCCATACGGCA
>JAWUZG010000981.1:0-53198 GCA_036785705.1 Acanthornis magna | reverse complement strand
TGGCACCTTGTGGCCGGGGCCAAGGTGCCCACCCCTGTGGGGGTCCAGATCAGAAAGGTGTGGGAGCAGCAAGGTTGGGGCCTTGTTGCATTGGCCTTGGCAGGCCCTTTCCAGCGCCAGTGTTCCTGGAGCTCGAGGCTCTTTATATCCCTCCGGCCTGACCCCAGCCCCTAAGGGCACCCTTGCACTGGGACAGAGAGGCTTAGCACCATAGATGGCACAGATTAAAACACGTGCAGCTGGCAGTGGAGGCACCTGGTATGCTCTGGACACTCAGCTCCAAGGGTTTAGCTCAAGGTTCTATTGCTCTCTTAGCCAAAGTACAAATCCCCACGAGGTATACTCAAGAGGTGAAAATCACGCTAAAGTTCACTGGCAAAAGGATCCAAACAACCAATCCAAAATCAAGCATCTTTGGCAAACCATGAAATACAACATAGAATGCAACATAAAACCCCTTATCATAGCATTACTCGGTGTTAATTTAGCATTTACTTAGCGTAAACTTAGCCTAACCCAGAGAAACCTTTACACTGAAAAGATGCTACATTACCCAGAAGTTCCAGGAAAAGAAAAGTAGGAAAAGAAAGAGAGGCAGAGAGAAAGACCCAAGGAGAGAAGAGATCTAGGAAAACACATAGAGACCTACCAGCTCCTAGGATTCCTGCAGGGGCAGCATGGGAAACGCGGGCAGGGTTATATAGGGTGTGAGCACATGCTGACCTCATGCTCTGTCCTTTTAAGCCCCGCATGGCCTTCACGTACCTGCCCCTGAGGTGGCACTTCTGGCCATTTGGCCAGTCAGGGCCCAGGTGAGCACTTGGGCCACCCCAAGACTCCAGCACGGACAGCTCAGCCAGGCCTTGGGGTGGCTCTGGGTACACAGCAGGGCGCTAAAGGCCTCACCTGCAACAAAGTCTGGCCGGTCCCTCCCAGCAGGTACAGGCAATGGCATTCCAAGATGTAGCAAGACAGGCGGCATCCAGTCTCTGGCAGCACCCTGCCATGATGCCCTTGCAATGCCTTGGCCAGTGCCAGTGTCCGTGGAGCTGTAGGCTCCACAGCTCTCTGAAGTCTAAGACCAGCCCACAGGGCAGCTTGTGGCTGGGGCCGAGGTGCCCAGCCCTATAGGGGGTCCAGATCAGAAAGGTGTGGGAGCAGCAAGGTTGGGGCCTTGTCACATTTGCCTTGGCAGGCTCTTTCCAGCGCCAGTGTTCCTGGAGCTCAAGGCCCTTTAGATCTCCTAACCCTAACCCTAGGCGTAACCCTAACCCTAGCCCTAGTTAATTACCCGAGCCCACTACCTGGGTTTTCCCTACCAGAAAGATGGAGGAGCAGAAATGTTGGGGAGATGCTGCGATGGCCTTGGCAGGCCCTTTCCAGCCCCAGTGTCCCTGGAGCTCTAGGCACTTTCCTTCTCTCAACCCCAACTCTAGGCCAAATGGCAGCTTGTGGCCGGGGCCGAGGTGCCCACCCCTGTGGGGCCTCCAGGTCAGCAAGGTGTGGAAGCAGCAAGGTTGTGGCCTTGTCGCGTTTGCCTTGGCAGGCCCTTTCCAGCGCCAGTGTTCCTGGAGCTCAAGGCCCTTTAGATCTCCTAACCCTAACCCTAGGCGTAACCCTAACCCTAGCTCTAGTTAATTACCCAAACACACTCGCAGGGTTCTCCCTATCAGAATGATGGAGGAGCAGCAGTGTTGGGGCGCTGCTGCGATGGCCTCGGCAGGCCCTTTCCAGCCCCAGTGTTCCCGGAGCTCGAGGCTCTTTATATCTCTCCAGCCTAACTCCAGCCCAAATGGCACCTTGTGGCCGGGGCCAAGGTGCCCACCCCTGTGGGGGTCCAGATCAGAAAGGTGTGGGAGCAGCAAGGTTGGGGCCTTGTTGCATTGGCCTTGGCAGGCCCTTTCCAGCCCCAGTGTTCCTGGAGCTCGAGGCTCTTTATATCTCTCCGGCCTGATCCCAGCCCCTAAGGGCACCCTTGCACTGGGACAGAGAGGCTTAGCACCATAGATGGCACAGATTAAAACACGTGCAGCTGGCAGTGGAGGCACCTGGTATGCTCTGGACACTCAGCTCCAAGGGTTTAGCTCAAGGTTCTATTGCTCTCTTAGCCAAAGTACAAATCCCACGAGGTATACTCAAGAGGTGAAAATCACGCTAAAGTTCACTGGCAAAAGGATCCAAACAACCAATCCAAAATCAAGCATCTTTGGCAAACCATGAAATACAACATAGAATGCAACATAAAACCCCTGATCATAACATTACTCGGTGTTAATTTAGCATTTACTTAGCGTAAACTTAGCCTAACCCAGAGAAACCTTTACACTGAAAAGATGCTACGTTACCCAGAAGTTCCAGGAAAAGAAAAGTAGGAAAAGAAAGAGAGGCAGAGAGAAAGACCCAAGGAGAGAAGAGATCTAGGAAAACACATAGAGACCTACCAGCTCCTAGGATTCCTGCAGGGGCAGCATGGGAAACGCGGGCAGGGTTATATAGGGTGTGAGCACATGCTGACCTCATGCTCTGTCCTTTTAAGCCCCGCATGGCCTTCACGTACCTGCCCCTGAGGTGGCACTTCTGGCCATTTGGCCAGTCAGGGCCCAGGTGAGCACTTGGGCCACCCCAAGACTCCAGCACGGACAGCTCAGCCAGGCCTTGGGGTGGCTCTGGGTACACAGCAGGGCGCTAAAGGCCTCACCTGCAACAAAGTCTGGCCGGTCCCTCCCAGCAGGTACAGGCAATGGCATTCCAAGATGTAGCAAGACAGGCGGCATCCAGTCTCTGGCAGCACCCTGCCATGATGCCCTTGCAATGCCTTGGCCAGTGCCAGTGTCCGTGGAGCTGTAGGCTCCACAGCTCTCTGAAGTCTAAGACCAGCCCACAGGGCAGCTGGTGGCTGGGGCCGAGGTGCCCAGCCCTATAGGGGGTCCAGATCAGAAAGGTGTGGGAGCAGCAAGGTTGGGGCCTTGTCACATTTGCCTTGGCAGGCTCTTTCCAGCGCCAGTGTTCCTGGAGCTCAAGGCCCTTTAGATCTCCTAACCCTAACCCTAGGCGTAACCCTAACCCTAGCCCTAGTTAATTACCCGAGCCCACTACCTGGGTTTTCCCTACCAGAAAGATGGAGGAGCAGAAATGTTGGGGAGATGCTGCGATGGCCTTGGCAGGCCCTTTCCAGCCCCAGTGTCCCTGGAGCTCTAGGCACTTTCCTTCTCTCAACCCCAACTCTAGGCCAAATGGCAGCTTGTGGCCGGGGCCGAGGTGCCCACCCCTGTGGGGCCTCCAGGTCAGCAAGGTGTGGAAGCAGCAAGGTTGTGGCCTTGTCGCGTTTGCCTTGGCAGGCCCTTTCCAGCGCCAGTGTTCCTGGAGCTCAAGGCCCTTTAGATCTCCTAACCCTAACCCTAGGCGTAACCCTAACCCTAGCTCTAGTTAATTACCCAAACACACTAGCAGGGTTCTCCCTATCAGAATGATGGAGGAGCAGCAGTGTTGGGGCGCTGCTGCGATGGCCTCGGCAGGCCCTTTCCAGCCCCAGTGTTCCCAGAGCTCGAGGCTCTTTATATCTCTCCAGCCTAACTCCAGCCCAAATGGCACCTTGTGGCCGGGGCCAAGGTGCCCACCCCTGTGGGGGTCCAGATCAGAAAGGTGTGGGAGCAGCAAGGTTGGGGCCTTGTTGCATTGGCCTTGGCAGGCCCTTTCCAGCGCCAGTGTTCCTGGAGCTCGAGGCTCTTTATATCCCTCCGGCCTGACCCCAGCCCCTAAGGGCACCCTTGCACTGGGACAGAGAGGCTTAGCACCATAGATGGCACAGATTAAAACACGTGCAGCTGGCAGTGGAGGCACCTGGTATGCTCTGGACACTCAGCTCCAAGGGTTTAGCTCAAGGTTCTATTGCTCTCTTAGCCAAAGTACAAATCCCCACGAGGTATACTCAAGAGGTGAAAATCACGCTAAAGTTCACTGGCAAAAGGATCCAAACAACCAATCCAAAATCAAGCATCTTTGGCAAACCATGAAATACAACATAGAATGCAACATAAAACCCCTTATCATAGCATTACTCGGTGTTAATTTAGCATTTACTTAGCGTAAACTTAGCCTAACCCAGAGAAACCTTTACACTGAAAAGATGCTACGTTACCCAGAAGTTCCAGGAAAAGAAAAGTAGGAAAAGAAAGAGAGGCAGAGAGAAAGACCCAAGGAGAGAAGAGATCTAGGAAAACACATAGAGACCTACCAGCTCCTAGGATTCCTGCAGGGGCAGCATGGGAAACGCGGGCAGGGTTATATAGGGTGTGAGCACATGCTGACCTCATGCTCTGTCCTTTTAAGCCCCGCATGGCCTTCACGTACCTGCCCCTGAGGTGGCACTTCTGGCCATTTGGCCAGTCAGGGCCCAGGTGAGCACTTGGGCCACCCCAAGACTCCAGCACGGACAGCTCAGCCAGGCCTTGGGGTGGCTCTGGGTACACAGCAGGGCGCTAAAGGCCTCACCTGCAACAAAGTCTGGCCGGTCCCTCCCAGCAGGTACAGGCAATGGCATTCCAAGATGTAGCAAGACAGGCGGCATCCAGTCTCTGGCAGCACCCTGCCATGATGCCCTTGCAATGCCTTGGCCAGTGCCAGTGTCCGTGGAGCTGTAGGCTCCACAGCTCTCTGAAGTCTAAGACCAGCCCACAGGGCAGCTTGTGGCTGGGGCCGAGGTGCCCAGCCCTATAGGGGGTCCAGATCAGAAAGGTGTGGGAGCAGCAAGGTTGGGGCCTTGTCACATTTGCCTTGGCAGGCTCTTTCCAGCGCCAGTGTTCCTGGAGCTCAAGGCCCTTTAGATCTCCTAACCCTAACCCTAGGCGTAACCCTAACCCTAGCCCTAGTTAATTACCCGAGCCCACTACCTGGGTTTTCCCTACCAGAAAGATGGAGGAGCAGAAATGTTGGGGAGATGCTGCGATGGCCTTGGCAGGCCCTTTCCAGCCCCAGTGTCCCTGGAGCTCTAGGCACTTTCCTTCTCTCAACCCCAACTCTAGGCCAAATGGCAGCTTGTGGCCGGGGCCGAGGTGCCCACCCCTGTGGGGCCTCCAGGTCAGCAAGGTGTGGAAGCAGCAAGGTTGTGGCCTTGTCGCGTTTGCCTTGGCAGGCCCTTTCCAGCGCCAGTGTTCCTGGAGCTCAAGGCCCTTTAGATCTCCTAACCCTAACCCTAGGCGTAACCCTAACCCTAGCTCTAGTTAATTACCCAAACACACTAGCAGGGTTCTCCCTATCAGAATGATGGAGGAGCAGCAGTGTTGGGGCGCTGCTGCGATGGCCTCGGCAGGCCCTTTCCAGCCCCAGTGTTCCCAGAGCTCGAGGCTCTTTATATCTCTCCAGCCTAACTCCAGCCCAAATGGCACCTTGTGGCCGGGGCCAAGGTGCCCACCCCTGTGGGGGTCCAGATCAGAAAGGTGTGGGAGCAGCAAGGTTGGGGCCTTGTTGCATTGGCCTTGGCAGGCCCTTTCCAGCGCCAGTGTTCCTGGAGCTCGAGGCTCTTTATATCCCTCCGGCCTGACCCCAGCCCCTAAGGGCACCCTTGCACTGGGACAGAGAGGCTTAGCACCATAGATGGCACAGATTAAAACACGTGCAGCTGGCAGTGGAGGCACCTGGTATGCTCTGGACACTCAGCTCCAAGGGTTTAGCTCAAGGTTCTATTGCTCTCTTAGCCAAAGTACAAATCCCCACGAGGTATACTCAAGAGGTGAAAATCACGCTAAAGTTCACTGGCAAAAGGATCCAAACAACCAATCCAAAATCAAGCATCTTTGGCAAACCATGAAATACAACATAGAATGCAACATAAAACCCCTTATCATAGCATTACTCGGTGTTAATTTAGCATTTACTTAGCGTAAACTTAGCCTAACCCAGAGAAACCTTTACACTGAAAAGATGCTACGTTACCCAGAAGTTCCAGGAAAAGAAAAGTAGGAAAAGAAAGAGAGGCAGAGAGAAAGACCCAAGGAGAGAAGAGATCTAGGAAAACACATAGAGACCTACCAGCTCCTAGGATTCCTGCAGGGGCAGCATGGGAAACGCGGGCAGGGTTATATAGGGTGTGAGCACATGCTGACCTCATGCTCTGTCCTTTTAAGCCCCGCATGGCCTTCACGTACCTGCCCCTGAGGTGGCACTTCTGGCCATTTGGCCAGTCAGGGCCCAGGTGAGCACTTGGGCCACCCCAAGACTCCAGCACGGACAGCTCAGCCAGGCCTTGGGGTGGCTCTGGGTACACAGCAGGGCGCTAAAGGCCTCACCTGCAACAAAGTCTGGCCGGTCCCTCCCAGCAGGTACAGGCAATGGCATTCCAAGATGTAGCAAGACAGGCGGCATCCAGTCTCTGGCAGCACCCTGCCATGATGCCCTTGCAATGCCTTGGCCAGTGCCAGTGTCCGTGGAGCTGTAGGCTCCACAGCTCTCTGAAGTCTAAGACCAGCCCACAGGGCAGCTGGTGGCTGGGGCCGAGGTGCCCAGCCCTATAGGGGGTCCAGATCAGAAAGGTGTGGGAGCAGCAAGGTTGGGGCCTTGTCACATTTGCCTTGGCAGGCTCTTTCCAGCGCCAGTGTTCCTGGAGCTCAAGGCCCTTTAGATCTCCTAACCCTAACCCTAGGCGTAACCCTAACCCTAGCCCTAGTTAATTACCCGAGCCCACTACCTGGGTTTTCCCTACCAGAAAGATGGAGGAGCAGAAATGTTGGGGAGATGCTGCGATGGCCTTGGCAGGCCCTTTCCAGCCCCAGTGTCCCTGGAGCTCTAGGCACTTTCCTTCTCTCAACCCCAACTCTAGGCCAAATGGCAGCTTGTGGCCGGGGCCGAGGTGCCCACCCCTGTGGGGCCTCCAGGTCAGCAAGGTGTGGAAGCAGCAAGGTTGTGGCCTTGTCGCGTTTGCCTTGGCAGGCCCTTTCCAGCGCCAGTGTTCCTGGAGCTCAAGGCCCTTTAGATCTCCTAACCCTAACCCTAGGCATAACCCTAACCCTAGCTCTAGTTAATTACCCAAACACACTGGCAGGGTTCTCCCTATCAGAATGATGGAGGAGCAGCAGTGTTGGGGCGCTGCTGCGATGGCCTCGGCAGGCCCTTTCCAGCCCCAGTGTTCCCAGAGCTCGAGGCTCTTTATATCTCTCCAGCCTAACTCCAGCCCAAATGGCACCTTGTGGCCGGGGCCAAGGTGCCCACCCCTGTGGGGGTCCAGATCAGAAAGGTGTGGGAGCAGCAAGGTTGGGGCCTTGTTGCATTGGCCTTGGCAGGCCCTTTCCAGCCCCAGTGTTCCTGGAGCTCGAGGCTCTTTATATCCCTCCGGCCTGACCCCAGCCCCTAAGGGCACCCTTGCACTGGGACAGAGAGGCTTAGCACCATAGATGGCACAGATTAAAACACGTGCAGCTGGCAGTGGAGGCACCTGGTATGCTCTGGACACTCAGCTCCAAGGGTTTAGCTCAAGGTTCTATTGCTCTCTTAGCCAAAGTACAAATCCCCACGAGGTATACTCAAGAGGTGAAAATCACGCTAAAGTTCACTGGCAAAAGGATCCAAACAACCAATCCAAAATCAAGCATCTTTGGCAAACCATGAAATACAACATAGAATGCAACATAAAACCCCTTATCATAGCATTACTCGGTGTTAATTTAGCATTTACTTAGCGTAAACTTAGCCTAACCCAGAGAAACCTTTACACTGAAAAGATGCTACGTTACCCAGAAGTTCCAGGAAAAGAAAAGTAGGAAAAGAAAGAGAGGCAGAGAGAAAGACCCAAGGAGAGAAGAGATCTAGGAAAACACATAGAGACCTACCAGCTCCTAGGATTCCTGCAGGGGCAGCATGGGAAACGCGGGCAGGGTTATATAGGGTGTGAGCACATGCTGACCTCATGCTCTGTCCTTTTAAGCCCCGCATGGCCTTCACGTACCTGCCCCTGAGGTGGCACTTCTGGCCATTTGGCCAGTCAGGGCCCAGGTGAGCACTTGGGCCACCCCAAGACTCCAGCACGGACAGCTCAGCCAGGCCTTGGGGTGGCTCTGGGTACACAGCAGGGCGCTAAAGGCCTCACCTGCAACAAAGTCTGGCCGGTCCCTCCCAGCAGGTACAGGCAATGGCATTCCAAGATGTAGCAAGACAGGCGGCATCCAGTCTCTGGCAGCACCCTGCCATGATGCCCTTGCAATGCCTTGGCCAGTGCCAGTGTCCGTGGAGCTGTAGGCTCCACAGCTCTCTGAAGTCTAAGACCAGCCCACAGGGCAGCTTGTGGCTGGGGCCGAGGTGCCCAGCCCTATAGGGGGTCCAGATCAGAAAGGTGTGGGAGCAGCAAGGTTGGGGCCTTGTCACATTTGCCTTGGCAGGCTCTTTCCAGCGCCAGTGTTCCTGGAGCTCAAGGCCCTTTAGATCTCCTAACCCTAACCCTAGGCGTAACCCTAACCCTAGCCCTAGTTAATTACCCGAGCCCACTACCTGGGTTTTCCCTACCAGAAAGATGGAGGAGCAGAAATGTTGGGGAGATGCTGCGATGGCCTTGGCAGGCCCTTTCCAGCCCCAGTGTCCCTGGAGCTCTAGGCACTTTCCTTCTCTCAACCCCAACTCTAGGCCAAATGGCAGCTTGTGGCCGGGGCCGAGGTGCCCACCCCTGTGGGGCCTCCAGGTCAGCAAGGTGTGGAAGCAGCAAGGTTGTGGCCTTGTCGCGTTTGCCTTGGCAGGCCCTTTCCAGCGCCAGTGTTCCTGGAGCTCAAGGCCCTTTAGATCTCCTAACCCTAACCCTAGGCGTAACCCTAACCCTAGCTCTAGTTAATTACCCAAACACACTCGCAGGGTTCTCCCTATCAGAATGATGGAGGAGCAGCAGTGTTGGGGCGCTGCTGCGATGGCCTCGGCAGGCCCTTTCCAGCCCCAGTGTTCCCAGAGCTCGAGGCTCTTTATATCTCTCCAGCCTAACTCCAGCCCAAATGGCACCTTGTGGCCGGGGCCAAGGTGCCCACCCCTGTGGGGGTCCAGATCAGAAAGGTGTGGGAGCAGCAAGGTTGGGGCCTTGTTGCATTGGCCTTGGCAGGCCCTTTCCAGCCCCAGTGTTCCTGGAGCTCGAGGCTCTTTATATCTCTCCGGCCTGATCCCAGCCCCTAAGGGCACCCTTGCACTGGGACAGAGAGGCTTAGCACCATAGATGGCACAGATTAAAACACGTGCAGCTGGCAGTGGAGGCACCTGGTATGCTCTGGACACTCAGCTCCAAGGGTTTAGCTCAAGGTTCTATTGCTCTCTTAGCCAAAGTACAAATCCCCACGAGGTATACTCAAGAGGTGAAAATCACGCTAAAGTTCACTGGCAAAAGGATCCAAACAACCAATCCAAAATCAAGCATCTTTGGCAAACCATGAAATACAACATAGAATGCAACATAAAACCCCTTATCATAGCATTACTCGGTGTTAATTTAGCATTTACTTAGCGTAAACTTAGCCTAACCCAGAGAAACCTTTACACTGAAAAGATGCTACGTTACCCAGAAGTTCCAGGAAAAGAAAAGTAGGAAAAGAAAGAGAGGCAGAGAGAAAGACCCAAGGAGAGAAGAGATCTAGGAAAACACATAGAGACCTACCAGCTCCTAGGATTCCTGCAGGGGCAGCATGGGAAACGCGGGCAGGGTTATATAGGGTGTGAGCACATGCTGACCTCATGCTCTGTCCTTTTAAGCCCCGCATGGCCTTCACGTACCTGCCCCTGAGGTGGCACTTCTGGCCATTTGGCCAGTCAGGGCCCAGGTGAGCACTTGGGCCACCCCAAGACTCCAGCACGGACAGCTCAGCCAGGCCTTGGGGTGGCTCTGGGTACACAGCAGGGCGCTAAAGGCCTCACCTGCAACAAAGTCTGGCCGGTCCCTCCCAGCAGGTACAGGCAATGGCATTCCAAGATGTAGCAAGACAGGCGGCATCCAGTCTCTGGCAGCACCCTGCCATGATGCCCTTGCAATGCCTTGGCCAGTGCCAGTGTCCGTGGAGCTGTAGGCTCCACAGCTCTCTGAAGTCTAAGACCAGCCCACAGGGCAGCTTGTGGCTGGGGCCGAGGTGCCCAGCCCTATAGGGGGTCCAGATCAGAAAGGTGTGGGAGCAGCAAGGTTGGGGCCTTGTCACATTTGCCTTGGCAGGCTCTTTCCAGCGCCAGTGTTCCTGGAGCTCAAGGCCCTTTAGATCTCCTAACCCTAACCCTAGGCGTAACCCTAACCCTAGCCCTAGTTAATTACCCGAGCCCACTACCTGGGTTTTCCCTACCAGAAAGATGGAGGAGCAGAAATGTTGGGGAGATGCTGCGATGGCCTTGGCAGGCCCTTTCCAGCCCCAGTGTCCCTGGAGCTCTAGGCACTTTCCTTCTCTCAACCCCAACTCTAGGCCAAATGGCACCTTGTGGCCGGGGCCGAGGTGCCCACCCCTGTGGGGCCTCCAGGTCAGCAAGGTGTGGAAGCAGCAAGGTTGTGGCCTTGTCGCGTTTGCCTTGGCAGGCCCTTTCCAGCGCCAGTGTTCCTGGAGCTCAAGGCCCTTTAGATCTCCTAACCCTAACCCTAGGCGTAACCCTAACCCTAGCTCTAGTTAATTACCCAAACACACTCGCAGGGTTCTCCCTATCAGAATGATGGAGGAGCAGCAGTGTTGGGGCGCTGCTGCGATGGCCTCGGCAGGCCCTTTCCAGCCCCAGTGTTCCCAGAGCTCGAGGCTCTTTATATCTCTCCAGCCTAACTCCAGCCCAAATGGCACCTTGTGGCCGGGGCCAAGGTGCCCACCCCTGTGGGGGTCCAGATCAGAAAGGTGTGGGAGCAGCAAGGTTGGGGCCTTGTTGCATTGGCCTTGGCAGGCCCTTTCCAGCGCCAGTGTTCCTGGAGCTCGAGGCTCTTTATATCCCTCCGGCCTGACCCCAGCCCCTAAGGGCACCCTTGCACTGGGACAGAGAGGCTTAGCACCATAGATGGCACAGATTAAAACACGTGCAGCTGGCAGTGGAGGCACCTGGTATGCTCTGGACACTCAGCTCCAAGGGTTTAGCTCAAGGTTCTATTGCTCTCTTAGCCAAAGTACAAATCCCCACGAGGTATACTCAAGAGGTGAAAATCACGCTAAAGTTCACTGGCAAAAGGATCCAAACAACCAATCCAAAATCAAGCATCTTTGGCAAACCATGAAATACAACATAGAATGCAACATAAAACCCCTTATCATAGCATTACTCGGTGTTAATTTAGCATTTACTTAGCGTAAACTTAGCCTAACCCAGAGAAACCTTTACACTGAAAAGATGCTACGTTACCCAGAAGTTCCAGGAAAAGAAAAGTAGGAAAAGAAAGAGAGGCAGAGAGAAAGACCCAAGGAGAGAAGAGATCTAGGAAAACACATAGAGACCTACCAGCTCCTAGGATTCCTGCAGGGGCAGCATGGGAAACGCGGGCAGGGTTATATAGGGTGTGAGCACATGCTGACCTCATGCTCTGTCCTTTTAAGCCCCGCATGGCCTTCACGTACCTGCCCCTGAGGTGGCACTTCTGGCCATTTGGCCAGTCAGGGCCCAGGTGAGCACTTGGGCCACCCCAAGACTCCAGCACGGACAGCTCAGCCAGGCCTTGGGGTGGCTCTGGGTACACAGCAGGGCGCTAAAGGCCTCACCTGCAACAAAGTCTGGCCGGTCCCTCCCAGCAGGTACAGGCAATGGCATTCCAAGATGTAGCAAGACAGGCGGCATCCAGTCTCTGGCAGCACCCTGCCATGATGCCCTTGCAATGCCTTGGCCAGTGCCAGTGTCCGTGGAGCTGTAGGCTCCACAGCTCTCTGAAGTCTAAGACCAGCCCACAGGGCAGCTTGTGGCTGGGGCCGAGGTGCCCAGCCCTATAGGGGGTCCAGATCAGAAAGGTGTGGGAGCAGCAAGGTTGGGGCCTTGTCACATTTGCCTTGGCAGGCTCTTTCCAGCGCCAGTGTTCCTGGAGCTCAAGGCCCTTTAGATCTCCTAACCCTAACCCTAGGCGTAACCCTAACCCTAGCCCTAGTTAATTACCCGAGCCCACTACCTGGGTTTTCCCTACCAGAAAGATGGAGGAGCAGAAATGTTGGGGAGATGCTGCGATGGCCTTGGCAGGCCCTTTCCAGCCCCAGTGTCCCTGGAGCTCTAGGCACTTTCCTTCTCTCAACCCCAACTCTAGGCCAAATGGCAGCTTGTGGCCGGGGCCGAGGTGCCCACCCCTGTGGGGCCTCCAGGTCAGCAAGGTGTGGAAGCAGCAAGGTTGTGGCCTTGTCGCGTTTGCCTTGGCAGGCCCTTTCCAGCGCCAGTGTTCCTGGAGCTCAAGGCCCTTTAGATCTCCTAACCCTAACCCTAGGCGTAACCCTAACCCTAGCTCTAGTTAATTACCCAAACACACTCGCAGGGTTCTCCCTATCAGAATGATGGAGGAGCAGCAGTGTTGGGGCGCTGCTGCGATGGCCTCGGCAGGCCCTTTCCAGCCCCAGTGTTCCCAGAGCTCGAGGCTCTTTATATCTCTCCAGCCTAACTCCAGCCCAAATGGCACCTTGTGGCCGGGGCCAAGGTGCCCACCCCTGTGGGGGTCCAGATCAGAAAGGTGTGGGAGCAGCAAGGTTGGGGCCTTGTTGCATTGGCCTTGGCAGGCCCTTTCCAGCCCCAGTGTTCCTGGAGCTCGAGGCTCTTTATATCTCTCCGGCCTGATCCCAGCCCCTAAGGGCACCCTTGCACTGGGACAGAGAGGCTTAGCACCATAGATGGCACAGATTAAAACACGTGCAGCTGGCAGTGGAGGCACCTGGTATGCTCTGGACACTCAGCTCCAAGGGTTTAGCTCAAGGTTCTATTGCTCTCTTAGCCAAAGTACAAATCCCCACGAGGTATACTCAAGAGGTGAAAATCACGCTAAAGTTCACTGGCAAAAGGATCCAAACAACCAATCCAAAATCAAGCATCTTTGGCAAACCATGAAATACAACATAGAATGCAACATAAAACCCCTTATCATAGCATTACTCGGTGTTAATTTAGCATTTACTTAGCGTAAACTTAGCCTAACCCAGAGAAACCTTTACACTGAAAAGATGCTACGTTACCCAGAAGTTCCAGGAAAAGAAAAGTAGGAAAAGAAAGAGAGGCAGAGAGAAAGACCCAAGGAGAGAAGAGATCTAGGAAAACACATAGAGACCTACCAGCTCCTAGGATTCCTGCAGGGGCAGCATGGGAAACGCGGGCAGGGTTATATAGGGTGTGAGCACATGCTGACCTCATGCTCTGTCCTTTTAAGCCCCGCATGGCCTTCACGTACCTGCCCCTGAGGTGGCACTTCTGGCCATTTGGCCAGTCAGGGCCCAGGTGAGCACTTGGGCCACCCCAAGACTCCAGCACGGACAGCTCAGCCAGGCCTTGGGGTGGCTCTGGGTACACAGCAGGGCGCTAAAGGCCTCACCTGCAACAAAGTCTGGCCGGTCCCTCCCAGCAGGTACAGGCAATGGCATTCCAAGATGTAGCAAGACAGGCGGCATCCAGTCTCTGGCAGCACCCTGCCATGATGCCCTTGCAATGCCTTGGCCAGTGCCAGTGTCCGTGGAGCTGTAGGCTCCACAGCTCTCTGAAGTCTAAGACCAGCCCACAGGGCAGCTTGTGGCTGGGGCCGAGGTGCCCAGCCCTATAGGGGGTCCAGATCAGAAAGGTGTGGGAGCAGCAAGGTTGGGGCCTTGTCACATTTGCCTTGGCAGGCTCTTTCCAGCGCCAGTGTTCCTGGAGCTCAAGGCCCTTTAGATCTCCTAACCCTAACCCTAGGCGTAACCCTAACCCTAGCCCTAGTTAATTACCCGAGCCCACTACCTGGGTTTTCCCTACCAGAAAGATGGAGGAGCAGAAATGTTGGGGAGATGCTGCGATGGCCTTGGCAGGCCCTTTCCAGCCCCAGTGTCCCTGGAGCTCTAGGCACTTTCCTTCTCTCAACCCCAACTCTAGGCCAAATGGCAGCTTGTGGCCGGGGCCGAGGTGCCCACCCCTGTGGGGCCTCCAGGTCAGCAAGGTGTGGAAGCAGCAAGGTTGTGGCCTTGTCGCGTTTGCCTTGGCAGGCCCTTTCCAGCGCCAGTGTTCCTGGAGCTCAAGGCCCTTTAGATCTCCTAACCCTAACCCTAGGCGTAACCCTAACCCTAGCTCTAGTTAATTACCCAAACACACTCGCAGGGTTCTCCCTATCAGAATGATGGAGGAGCAGCAGTGTTGGGGCGCTGCTGCGATGGCCTCGGCAGGCCCTTTCCAGCCCCAGTGTTCCCAGAGCTCGAGGCTCTTTATATCTCTCCAGCCTAACTCCAGCCCAAATGGCACCTTGTGGCCGGGGCCAAGGTGCCCACCCCTGTGGGGGTCCAGATCAGAAAGGTGTGGGAGCAGCAAGGTTGGGGCCTTGTTGCATTGGCCTTGGCAGGCCCTTTCCAGCCCCAGTGTTCCTGGAGCTCGAGGCTCTTTATATCCCTCCGGCCTGACCCCAGCCCCTAAGGGCACCCTTGCACTGGGACAGAGAGGCTTAGCACCATAGATGGCACAGATTAAAACACGTGCAGCTGGCAGTGGAGGCACCTGGTATGCTCTGGACACTCAGCTCCAAGGGTTTAGCTCAAGGTTCTATTGCTCTCTTAGCCAAAGTACAAATCCCCACGAGGTATACTCAAGAGGTGAAAATCACGCTAAAGTTCACTGGCAAAAGGATCCAAACAACCAATCCAAAATCAAGCATCTTTGGCAAACCATGAAATACAACATAGAATGCAACATAAAACCCCTTATCATAGCATTACTCGGTGTTAATTTAGCATTTACTTAGCGTAAACTTAGCCTAACCCAGAGAAACCTTTACACTGAAAAGATGCTACGTTACCCAGAAGTTCCAGGAAAAGAAAAGTAGGAAAAGAAAGAGAGGCAGAGAGAAAGACCCAAGGAGAGAAGAGATCTAGGAAAACACATAGAGACCTACCAGCTCCTAGGATTCCTGCAGGGGCAGCATGGGAAACGCGGGCAGGGTTATATAGGGTGTGAGCACATGCTGACCTCATGCTCTGTCCTTTTAAGCCCCGCATGGCCTTCACGTACCTGCCCCTGAGGTGGCACTTCTGGCCATTTGGCCAGTCAGGGCCCAGGTGAGCACTTGGGCCACCCCAAGACTCCAGCACGGACAGCTCAGCCAGGCCTTGGGGTGGCTCTGGGTACACAGCAGGGCGCTAAAGGCCTCACCTGCAACAAAGTCTGGCCGGTCCCTCCCAGCAGGTACAGGCAATGGCATTCCAAGATGTAGCAAGACAGGCGGCATCCAGTCTCTGGCAGCACCCTGCCATGATGCCCTTGCAATGCCTTGGCCAGTGCCAGTGTCCGTGGAGCTGTAGGCTCCACAGCTCTCTGAAGTCTAAGACCAGCCCACAGGGCAGCTGGTGGCTGGGGCCGAGGTGCCCAGCCCTATAGGGGGTCCAGATCAGAAAGGTGTGGGAGCAGCAAGGTTGGGGCCTTGTCACATTTGCCTTGGCAGGCTCTTTCCAGCGCCAGTGTTCCTGGAGCTCAAGGCCCTTTAGATCTCCTAACCCTAACCCTAGGCGTAACCCTAACCCTAGCCCTAGTTAATTACCCGAGCCCACTACCTGGGTTTTCCCTACCAGAAAGATGGAGGAGCAGAAATGTTGGGGAGATGCTGCGATGGCCTTGGCAGGCCCTTTCCAGCCCCAGTGTCCCTGGAGCTCTAGGCACTTTCCTTCTCTCAACCCCAACTCTAGGCCAAATGGCAGCTTGTGGCCGGGGCCGAGGTGCCCACCCCTGTGGGGCCTCCAGGTCAGCAAGGTGTGGAAGCAGCAAGGTTGTGGCCTTGTCGCGTTTGCCTTGGCAGGCCCTTTCCAGCGCCAGTGTTCCTGGAGCTCAAGGCCCTTTAGATCTCCTAACCCTAACCCTAGGCGTAACCCTAACCCTAGCTCTAGTTAATTACCCAAACACACTCGCAGGGTTCTCCCTATCAGAATGATGGAGGAGCAGCAGTGTTGGGGCGCTGCTGCGATGGCCTCGGCAGGCCCTTTCCAGCCCCAGTGTTCCCAGAGCTCGAGGCTCTTTATATCTCTCCAGCCTAACTCCAGCCCAAATGGCACCTTGTGGCCGGGGCCAAGGTGCCCACCCCTGTGGGGGTCCAGATCAGAAAGGTGTGGGAGCAGCAAGGTTGGGGCCTTGTTGCATTGGCCTTGGCAGGCCCTTTCCAGCGCCAGTGTTCCTGGAGCTCGAGGCTCTTTATATCCCTCCGGCCTGACCCCAGCCCCTAAGGGCACCCTTGCACTGGGACAGAGAGGCTTAGCACCATAGATGGCACAGATTAAAACACGTGCAGCTGGCAGTGGAGGCACCTGGTATGCTCTGGACACTCAGCTCCAAGGGTTTAGCTCAAGGTTCTATTGCTCTCTTAGCCAAAGTACAAATCCCCACGAGGTATACTCAAGAGGTGAAAATCACGCTAAAGTTCACTGGCAAAAGGATCCAAACAACCAATCCAAAATCAAGCATCTTTGGCAAACCATGAAATACAACATAGAATGCAACATAAAACCCCTTATCATAGCATTACTCGGTGTTAATTTAGCATTTACTTAGCGTAAACTTAGCCTAACCCAGAGAAACCTTTACACTGAAAAGATGCTACATTACCCAGAAGTTCCAGGAAAAGAAAAGTAGGAAAAGAAAGAGAGGCAGAGAGAAAGACCCAAGGAGAGAAGAGATCTAGGAAAACACATAGAGACCTACCAGCTCCTAGGATTCCTGCAGGGGCAGCATGGGAAACGCGGGCAGGGTTATATAGGGTGTGAGCACATGCTGACCTCATGCTCTGTCCTTTTAAGCCCCGCATGGCCTTCACGTACCTGCCCCTGAGGTGGCACTTCTGGCCATTTGGCCAGTCAGGGCCCAGGTGAGCACTTGGGCCACCCCAAGACTCCAGCACGGACAGCTCAGCCAGGCCTTGGGGTGGCTCTGGGTACACAGCAGGGCGCTAAAGGCCTCACCTGCAACAAAGTCTGGCCGGTCCCTCCCAGCAGGTACAGGCAATGGCATTCCAAGATGTAGCAAGACAGGCGGCATCCAGTCTCTGGCAGCACCCTGCCATGATGCCCTTGCAATGCCTTGGCCAGTGCCAGTGTCCGTGGAGCTGTAGGCTCCACAGCTCTCTGAAGTCTAAGACCAGCCCACAGGGCAGCTTGTGGCTGGGGCCGAGGTGCCCAGCCCTATAGGGGGTCCAGATCAGAAAGGTGTGGGAGCAGCAAGGTTGGGGCCTTGTCACATTTGCCTTGGCAGGCTCTTTCCAGCGCCAGTGTTCCTGGAGCTCAAGGCCCTTTAGATCTCCTAACCCTAACCCTAGGCGTAACCCTAACCCTAGCCCTAGTTAATTACCCGAGCCCACTACCTGGGTTTTCCCTACCAGAAAGATGGAGGAGCAGAAATGTTGGGGAGATGCTGCGATGGCCTTGGCAGGCCCTTTCCAGCCCCAGTGTCCCTGGAGCTCTAGGCACTTTCCTTCTCTCAACCCCAACTCTAGGCCAAATGGCAGCTTGTGGCCGGGGCCGAGGTGCCCACCCCTGTGGGGCCTCCAGGTCAGCAAGGTGTGGAAGCAGCAAGGTTGTGGCCTTGTCGCGTTTGCCTTGGCAGGCCCTTTCCAGCGCCAGTGTTCCTGGAGCTCAAGGCCCTTTAGATCTCCTAACCCTAACCCTAGGCGTAACCCTAACCCTAGCTCTAGTTAATTACCCAAACACACTCGCAGGGTTCTCCCTATCAGAATGATGGAGGAGCAGCAGTGTTGGGGCGCTGCTGCGATGGCCTCGGCAGGCCCTTTCCAGCCCCAGTGTTCCCGGAGCTCGAGGCTCTTTATATCTCTCCAGCCTAACTCCAGCCCAAATGGCACCTTGTGGCCGGGGCCAAGGTGCCCACCCCTGTGGGGGTCCAGATCAGAAAGGTGTGGGAGCAGCAAGGTTGGGGCCTTGTTGCATTGGCCTTGGCAGGCCCTTTCCAGCCCCAGTGTTCCTGGAGCTCGAGGCTCTTTATATCTCTCCGGCCTGATCCCAGCCCCTAAGGGCACCCTTGCACTGGGACAGAGAGGCTTAGCACCATAGATGGCACAGATTAAAACACGTGCAGCTGGCAGTGGAGGCACCTGGTATGCTCTGGACACTCAGCTCCAAGGGTTTAGCTCAAGGTTCTATTGCTCTCTTAGCCAAAGTACAAATCCCCACGAGGTATACTCAAGAGGTGAAAATCACGCTAAAGTTCACTGGCAAAAGGATCCAAACAACCAATCCAAAATCAAGCATCTTTGGCAAACCATGAAATACAACATAGAATGCAACATAAAACCCCTGATCATAACATTACTCGGTGTTAATTTAGCATTTACTTAGCGTAAACTTAGCCTAACCCAGAGAAACCTTTACACTGAAAAGATGCTACGTTACCCAGAAGTTCCAGGAAAAGAAAAGTAGGAAAAGAAAGAGAGGCAGAGAGAAAGACCCAAGGAGAGAAGAGATCTAGGAAAACACATAGAGACCTACCAGCTCCTAGGATTCCTGCAGGGGCAGCATGGGAAACGCGGGCAGGGTTATATAGGGTGTGAGCACATGCTGACCTCATGCTCTGTCCTTTTAAGCCCCGCATGGCCTTCACGTACCTGCCCCTGAGGTGGCACTTCTGGCCATTTGGCCAGTCAGGGCCCAGGTGAGCACTTGGGCCACCCCAAGACTCCAGCACGGACAGCTCAGCCAGGCCTTGGGGTGGCTCTGGGTACACAGCAGGGCGCTAAAGGCCTCACCTGCAACAAAGTCTGGCCGGTCCCTCCCAGCAGGTACAGGCAATGGCATTCCAAGATGTAGCAAGACAGGCGGCATCCAGTCTCTGGCAGCACCCTGCCATGATGCCCTTGCAATGCCTTGGCCAGTGCCAGTGTCCGTGGAGCTGTAGGCTCCACAGCTCTCTGAAGTCTAAGACCAGCCCACAGGGCAGCTGGTGGCTGGGGCCGAGGTGCCCAGCCCTATAGGGGGTCCAGATCAGAAAGGTGTGGGAGCAGCAAGGTTGGGGCCTTGTCACATTTGCCTTGGCAGGCTCTTTCCAGCGCCAGTGTTCCTGGAGCTCAAGGCCCTTTAGATCTCCTAACCCTAACCCTAGGCGTAACCCTAACCCTAGCCCTAGTTAATTACCCGAGCCCACTACCTGGGTTTTCCCTACCAGAAAGATGGAGGAGCAGAAATGTTGGGGAGATGCTGCGATGCCTTGGCAGGCCCTTTCCAGCCCCAGTGTCCCTGGAGCTCTAGGCACTTTCCTTCTCTCAACCCCAACTCTAGGCCAAATGGCAGCTTGTGGCCGGGGCCGAGGTGCCCACCCCTGTGGGGCCTCCAGGTCAGCAAGGTGTGGAAGCAGCAAGGTTGTGGCCTTGTCGCGTTTGCCTTGGCAGGCCCTTTCCAGCGCCAGTGTTCCTGGAGCTCAAGGCCCTTTAGATCTCCTAACCCTAACCCTAGGCGTAACCCTAACCCTAGCTCTAGTTAATTACCCAAACACACTAGCAGGGTTCTCCCTATCAGAATGATGGAGGAGCAGCAGTGTTGGGGCGCTGCTGCGATGGCCTCGGCAGGCCCTTTCCAGCCCCAGTGTTCCCAGAGCTCGAGGCTCTTTATATCTCTCCAGCCTAACTCCAGCCCAAATGGCACCTTGTGGCCGGGGCCAAGGTGCCCACCCCTGTGGGGGTCCAGATCAGAAAGGTGTGGGAGCAGCAAGGTTGGGGCCTTGTTGCATTGGCCTTGGCAGCCCTTTCCAGCGCCAGTGTTCCTGGAGCTCGAGGCTCTTTATATCCCTCCGGCCTGACCCCAGCCCCTAAGGGCACCCTTGCACTGGACAGAGAGGCTTAGCACCATAGATGGCACAGATTAAAACACGTGCAGCTGGCAGTGGAGGCACCTGGTATGCTCTGGACACTCAGCTCCAAGGGTTTAGCTCAAGGTTCTATTGCTCTCTTAGCCAAAGTACAAATCCCCACGAGGTATACTCAAGAGGTGAAAATCACGCTAAAGTTCACTGGCAAAAGGATCCAAACAACCAATCCAAAATCAAGCATCTTTGGCAAACCATGAAATACAACATAGAATGCAACATAAAACCCCTTATCATAGCATTACTCGGTGTTAATTTAGCATTTACTTAGCGTAAACTTAGCCTAACCCAGAGAAACCTTTACACTGAAAAGATGCTACGTTACCCAGAAGTTCCAGGAAAAGAAAAGTAGGAAAAGAAAGAGAGGCAGAGAGAAAGACCCAAGGAGAGAAGAGATCTAGGAAAACACATAGAGACCTACCAGCTCCTAGGATTCCTGCAGGGGCAGCATGGGAAACGCGGGCAGGGTTATATAGGGTGTGAGCACATGCTGACCTCATGCTCTGTCCTTTTAAGCCCCGCATGGCCTTCACGTACCTGCCCCTGAGGTGGCACTTCTGGCCATTTGGCCAGTCAGGGCCCAGGTGAGCACTTGGGCCACCCCAAGACTCCAGCACGGACAGCTCAGCCAGGCCTTGGGGTGGCTCTGGGTACACAGCAGGGCGCTAAAGGCCTCACCTGCAACAAAGTCTGGCCGGTCCCTCCAGCAGGTACAGGCAATGGCATTCCAAGATGTAGCAAGACAGGCGGCATCCAGTCTCTGGCAGCACCCTGCCATGATGCCCTTGCAATGCCTTGGCCAGTGCCAGTGTCCGTGGAGCTGTAGGCTCCACAGCTCTCTGAAGTCTAAGACCAGCCCACAGGGCAGCTTGTGGCTGGGGCCGAGGTGCCCAGCCCTATAGGGGGTCCAGATCAGAAAGGTGTGGGAGCAGCAAGGTTGGGGCCTTGTCACATTTGCCTTGCAGGCTCTTTCCAGCGCCAGTGTTCCTGGAGCTCAAGGCCCTTTAGATCTCCTAACCCTAACCCTAGGCGTAACCCTAACCCTAGCCCTAGTTAATTACCCGAGCCCACTACCTGGGTTGGGTTTTCCCTACCAGAAAGATGGAGGAGCAGAAATGTTGGGGAGATGCTGCGATGGCCTTGGCAGGCCCTTTCCAGCCCCAGTGTCCCTGGAGCTCTAGGCACTTTCCTTCTCTCAACCCCAACTCTAGGCCAAATGGCAGCTTGTGGCCGGGGCCGAGGTGCCCACCCCTGTGGGGCCTCCAGGTCAGCAAGGTGTGGAAGCAGCAAGGTTGTGGCCTTGTCGCGTTTGCCTTGGCAGGCCCTTTCCAGCGCCAGTGTTCCTGGAGCTCAAGGCCCTTTAGATCTCCTAACCCTAACCCTAGGCGTAACCCTAACCCTAGCTCTAGTTAATTACCCAAACACACTAGCAGGGTTCTCCCTATCAGAATGATGGAGGAGCAGCAGTGTTGGGGCGCTGCTGCGATGGCCTCGGCAGGCCCTTTCCAGCCCCAGTGTTCCCAGAGCTCGAGGCTCTTTATATCTCTCCAGCCTAACTCCAGCCCAAATGGCACCTTGTGGCCGGGGCCAAGGTGCCCACCCCTGTGGGGGTCCAGATCAGAAAGGTGTGGGAGCAGCAAGGTTGGGGCCTTGTTGCATTGGCCTTGGCAGGCCCTTTCCAGCGCCAGTGTTCCTGGAGCTCGAGGCTCTTTATATCCCTCCGGCCTGACCCCAGCCCCTAAGGGCACCCTTGCACTGGGACAGAGAGGCTTAGCACCATAGATGGCACAGATTAAAACACGTGCAGCTGGCAGTGGAGGCACCTGGTATGCTCTGGACACTCAGCTCCAAGGGTTTAGCTCAAGGTTCTATTGCTCTCTTAGCCAAAGTACAAATCCCCACGAGGTATACTCAAGAGGTGAAAATCACGCTAAAGTTCACTGGCAAAAGGATCCAAACAACCAATCCAAAATCAAGCATCTTTGGCAAACCATGAAATACAACATAGAATGCAACATAAAACCCCTTATCATAGCATTACTCGGTGTTAATTTAGCATTTACTTAGCGTAAACTTAGCCTAACCCAGAGAAACCTTTACACTGAAAAGATGCTACGTTACCCAGAAGTTCCAGGAAAAGAAAAGTAGGAAAAGAAAGAGAGGCAGAGAGAAAGACCCAAGGAGAGAAGAGATCTAGGAAAACACATAGAGACCTACCAGCTCCTAGGATTCCTGCAGGGGCAGCATGGGAAACGCGGGCAGGGTTATATAGGGTGTGAGCACATGCTGACCTCATGCTCTGTCCTTTTAAGCCCCGCATGGCCTTCACGTACCTGCCCCTGAGGTGGCACTTCTGGCCATTTGGCCAGTCAGGGCCCAGGTGAGCACTTGGGCCACCCCAAGACTCCAGCACGGACAGCTCAGCCAGGCCTTGGGGTGGCTCTGGGTACACAGCAGGGCGCTAAAGGCCTCACCTGCAACAAAGTCTGGCCGGTCCCTCCCAGCAGGTACAGGCAATGGCATTCCAAGATGTAGCAAGACAGGCGGCATCCAGTCTCTGGCAGCACCCTGCCATGATGCCCTTGCAATGCCTTGGCCAGTGCCAGTGTCCGTGGAGCTGTAGGCTCCACAGCTCTCTGAAGTCTAAGACCAGCCCACAGGGCAGCTGGTGGCTGGGGCCGAGGTGCCCAGCCCTATAGGGGGTCCAGATCAGAAAGGTGTGGGAGCAGCAAGGTTGGGGCCTTGTCACATTTGCCTTGGCAGGCTCTTTCCAGCGCCAGTGTTCCTGGAGCTCAAGGCCCTTTAGATCTCCTAACCCTAACCCTAGGCGTAACCCTAACCCTAGCCCTAGTTAATTACCCGAGCCCACTACCTGGGTTTTCCCTACCAGAAAGATGGAGGAGCAGAAATGTTGGGGAGATGCTGCGATGGCCTTGGCAGGCCCTTTCCAGCCCCAGTGTCCCTGGAGCTCTAGGCACTTTCCTTCTCTCAACCCCAACTCTAGGCCAAATGGCAGCTTGTGGCCGGGGCCGAGGTGCCCACCCCTGTGGGGCCTCCAGGTCAGCAAGGTGTGGAAGCAGCAAGGTTGTGGCCTTGTCGCGTTTGCCTTGGCAGGCCCTTTCCAGCGCCAGTGTTCCTGGAGCTCAAGGCCCTTTAGATCTCCTAACCCTAACCCTAGGCATAACCCTAACCCTAGCTCTAGTTAATTACCCAAACACACTGGCAGGGTTCTCCCTATCAGAATGATGGAGGAGCAGCAGTGTTGGGGCGCTGCTGCGATGGCCTCGGCAGGCCCTTTCCAGCCCCAGTGTTCCCAGAGCTCGAGGCTCTTTATATCTCTCCAGCCTAACTCCAGCCCAAATGGCACCTTGTGGCCGGGGCCAAGGTGCCCACCCCTGTGGGGGTCCAGATCAGAAAGGTGTGGGAGCAGCAAGGTTGGGGCCTTGTTGCATTGGCCTTGGCAGGCCCTTTCCAGCCCCAGTGTTCCTGGAGCTCGAGGCTCTTTATATCCCTCCGGCCTGACCCCAGCCCCTAAGGGCACCCTTGCACTGGGACAGAGAGGCTTAGCACCATAGATGGCACAGATTAAAACACGTGCAGCTGGCAGTGGAGGCACCTGGTATGCTCTGGACACTCAGCTCCAAGGGTTTAGCTCAAGGTTCTATTGCTCTCTTAGCCAAAGTACAAATCCCCACGAGGTATACTCAAGAGGTGAAAATCACGCTAAAGTTCACTGGCAAAAGGATCCAAACAACCAATCCAAAATCAAGCATCTTTGGCAAACCATGAAATACAACATAGAATGCAACATAAAACCCCTTATCATAGCATTACTCGGTGTTAATTTAGCATTTACTTAGCGTAAACTTAGCCTAACCCAGAGAAACCTTTACACTGAAAAGATGCTACGTTACCCAGAAGTTCCAGGAAAAGAAAAGTAGGAAAAGAAAGAGAGGCAGAGAGAAAGACCCAAGGAGAGAAGAGATCTAGGAAAACACATAGAGACCTACCAGCTCCTAGGATTCCTGCAGGGGCAGCATGGGAAACGCGGGCAGGGTTATATAGGGTGTGAGCACATGCTGACCTCATGCTCTGTCCTTTTAAGCCCCGCATGGCCTTCACGTACCTGCCCCTGAGGTGGCACTTCTGGCCATTTGGCCAGTCAGGGCCCAGGTGAGCACTTGGGCCACCCCAAGACTCCAGCACGGACAGCTCAGCCAGGCCTTGGGGTGGCTCTGGGTACACAGCAGGGCGCTAAAGGCCTCACCTGCAACAAAGTCTGGCCGGTCCCTCCCAGCAGGTACAGGCAATGGCATTCCAAGATGTAGCAAGACAGGCGGCATCCAGTCTCTGGCAGCACCCTGCCATGATGCCCTTGCAATGCCTTGGCCAGTGCCAGTGTCCGTGGAGCTGTAGGCTCCACAGCTCTCTGAAGTCTAAGACCAGCCCACAGGGCAGCTTGTGGCTGGGGCCGAGGTGCCCAGCCCTATAGGGGGTCCAGATCAGAAAGGTGTGGGAGCAGCAAGGTTGGGGCCTTGTCACATTTGCCTTGGCAGGCTCTTTCCAGCGCCAGTGTTCCTGGAGCTCAAGGCCCTTTAGATCTCCTAACCCTAACCCTAGGCGTAACCCTAACCCTAGCCCTAGTTAATTACCCGAGCCCACTACCTGGGTTTTCCCTACCAGAAAGATGGAGGAGCAGAAATGTTGGGGAGATGCTGCGATGGCCTTGGCAGGCCCTTTCCAGCCCCAGTGTCCCTGGAGCTCTAGGCACTTTCCTTCTCTCAACCCCAACTCTAGGCCAAATGGCAGCTTGTGGCCGGGGCCGAGGTGCCCACCCCTGTGGGGCCTCCAGGTCAGCAAGGTGTGGAAGCAGCAAGGTTGTGGCCTTGTCGCGTTTGCCTTGGCAGGCCCTTTCCAGCGCCAGTGTTCCTGGAGCTCAAGGCCCTTTAGATCTCCTAACCCTAACCCTAGGCGTAACCCTAACCCTAGCTCTAGTTAATTACCCAAACACACTCGCAGGGTTCTCCCTATCAGAATGATGGAGGAGCAGCAGTGTTGGGGCGCTGCTGCGATGGCCTCGGCAGGCCCTTTCCAGCCCCAGTGTTCCCAGAGCTCGAGGCTCTTTATATCTCTCCAGCCTAACTCCAGCCCAAATGGCACCTTGTGGCCGGGGCCAAGGTGCCCACCCCTGTGGGGGTCCAGATCAGAAAGGTGTGGGAGCAGCAAGGTTGGGGCCTTGTTGCATTGGCCTTGGCAGGCCCTTTCCAGCCCCAGTGTTCCTGGAGCTCGAGGCTCTTTATATCTCTCCGGCCTGATCCCAGCCCCTAAGGGCACCCTTGCACTGGGACAGAGAGGCTTAGCACCATAGATGGCACAGATTAAAACACGTGCAGCTGGCAGTGGAGGCACCTGGTATGCTCTGGACACTCAGCTCCAAGGGTTTAGCTCAAGGTTCTATTGCTCTCTTAGCCAAAGTACAAATCCCCACGAGGTATACTCAAGAGGTGAAAATCACGCTAAAGTTCACTGGCAAAAGGATCCAAACAACCAATCCAAAATCAAGCATCTTTGGCAAACCATGAAATACAACATAGAATGCAACATAAAACCCCTTATCATAGCATTACTCGGTGTTAATTTAGCATTTACTTAGCGTAAACTTAGCCTAACCCAGAGAAACCTTTACACTGAAAAGATGCTACGTTACCCAGAAGTTCCAGGAAAAGAAAAGTAGGAAAAGAAAGAGAGGCAGAGAGAAAGACCCAAGGAGAGAAGAGATCTAGGAAAACACATAGAGACCTACCAGCTCCTAGGATTCCTGCAGGGGCAGCATGGGAAACGCGGGCAGGGTTATATAGGGTGTGAGCACATGCTGACCTCATGCTCTGTCCTTTTAAGCCCCGCATGGCCTTCACGTACCTGCCCCTGAGGTGGCACTTCTGGCCATTTGGCCAGTCAGGGCCCAGGTGAGCACTTGGGCCACCCCAAGACTCCAGCACGGACAGCTCAGCCAGGCCTTGGGGTGGCTCTGGGTACACAGCAGGGCGCTAAAGGCCTCACCTGCAACAAAGTCTGGCCGGTCCCTCCCAGCAGGTACAGGCAATGGCATTCCAAGATGTAGCAAGACAGGCGGCATCCAGTCTCTGGCAGCACCCTGCCATGATGCCCTTGCAATGCCTTGGCCAGTGCCAGTGTCCGTGGAGCTGTAGGCTCCACAGCTCTCTGAAGTCTAAGACCAGCCCACAGGGCAGCTTGTGGCTGGGGCCGAGGTGCCCAGCCCTATAGGGGGTCCAGATCAGAAAGGTGTGGGAGCAGCAAGGTTGGGGCCTTGTCACATTTGCCTTGGCAGGCTCTTTCCAGCGCCAGTGTTCCTGGAGCTCAAGGCCCTTTAGATCTCCTAACCCTAACCCTAGGCGTAACCCTAACCCTAGCCCTAGTTAATTACCCGAGCCCACTACCTGGGTTTTCCCTACCAGAAAGATGGAGGAGCAGAAATGTTGGGGAGATGCTGCGATGGCCTTGGCAGGCCCTTTCCAGCCCCAGTGTCCCTGGAGCTCTAGGCACTTTCCTTCTCTCAACCCCAACTCTAGGCCAAATGGCAGCTTGTGGCCGGGGCCGAGGTGCCCACCCCTGTGGGGCCTCCAGGTCAGCAAGGTGTGGAAGCAGCAAGGTTGTGGCCTTGTCGCGTTTGCCTTGGCAGGCCCTTTCCAGCGCCAGTGTTCCTGGAGCTCAAGGCCCTTTAGATCTCCTAACCCTAACCCTAGGCGTAACCCTAACCCTAGCTCTAGTTAATTACCCAAACACACTAGCAGGGTTCTCCCTATCAGAATGATGGAGGAGCAGCAGTGTTGGGGCGCTGCTGCGATGGCCTCGGCAGGCCCTTTCCAGCCCCAGTGTTCCCAGAGCTCGAGGCTCTTTATATCTCTCCAGCCTAACTCCAGCCCAAATGGCACCTTGTGGCCGGGGCCAAGGTGCCCACCCCTGTGGGGGTCCAGATCAGAAAGGTGTGGGAGCAGCAAGGTTGGGGCCTTGTTGCATTGGCCTTGGCAGGCCCTTTCCAGCCCCAGTGTTCCTGGAGCTCGAGGCTCTTTATATCCCTCCGGCCTGACCCCAGCCCCTAAGGGCACCCTTGCACTGGGACAGAGAGGCTTAGCACCATAGATGGCACAGATTAAAACACGTGCAGCTGGCAGTGGAGGCACCTGGTATGCTCTGGACACTCAGCTCCAAGGGTTTAGCTCAAGGTTCTATTGCTCTCTTAGCCAAAGTACAAATCCCCACGAGGTATACTCAAGAGGTGAAAATCACGCTAAAGTTCACTGGCAAAAGGATCCAAACAACCAATCCAAAATCAAGCATCTTTGGCAAACCATGAAATACAACATAGAATGCAACATAAAACCCCTTATCATAGCATTACTCGGTGTTAATTTAGCATTTACTTAGCGTAAACTTAGCCTAACCCAGAGAAACCTTTACACTGAAAAGATGCTACGTTACCCAGAAGTTCCAGGAAAAGAAAAGTAGGAAAAGAAAGAGAGGCAGAGAGAAAGACCCAAGGAGAGAAGAGATCTAGGAAAACACATAGAGACCTACCAGCTCCTAGGATTCCTGCAGGGGCAGCATGGGAAACGCGGGCAGGGTTATATAGGGTGTGAGCACATGCTGACCTCATGCTCTGTCCTTTTAAGCCCCGCATGGCCTTCACGTACCTGCCCCTGAGGTGGCACTTCTGGCCATTTGGCCAGTCAGGGCCCAGGTGAGCACTTGGGCCACCCCAAGACTCCAGCACGGACAGCTCAGCCAGGCCTTGGGGTGGCTCTGGGTACACAGCAGGGCGCTAAAGGCCTCACCTGCAACAAAGTCTGGCCGGTCCCTCCCAGCAGGTACAGGCAATGGCATTCCAAGATGTAGCAAGACAGGCGGCATCCAGTCTCTGGCAGCACCCTGCCATGATGCCCTTGCAATGCCTTGGCCAGTGCCAGTGTCCGTGGAGCTGTAGGCTCCACAGCTCTCTGAAGTCTAAGACCAGCCCACAGGGCAGCTTGTGGCTGGGGCCGAGGTGCCCAGCCCTATAGGGGGTCCAGATCAGAAAGGTGTGGGAGCAGCAAGGTTGGGGCCTTGTCACATTTGCCTTGGCAGGCTCTTTCCAGCGCCAGTGTTCCTGGAGCTCAAGGCCCTTTAGATCTCCTAACCCTAACCCTAGGCGTAACCCTAACCCTAGCCCTAGTTAATTACCCGAGCCCACTACCTGGGTTTTCCCTACCAGAAAGATGGAGGAGCAGAAATGTTGGGGAGATGCTGCGATGGCCTTGGCAGGCCCTTTCCAGCCCCAGTGTCCCTGGAGCTCTAGGCACTTTCCTTCTCTCAACCCCAACTCTAGGCCAAATGGCAGCTTGTGGCCGGGGCCGAGGTGCCCACCCCTGTGGGGCCTCCAGGTCAGCAAGGTGTGGAAGCAGCAAGGTTGTGGCCTTGTCGCGTTTGCCTTGGCAGGCCCTTTCCAGCGCCAGTGTTCCTGGAGCTCAAGGCCCTTTAGATCTCCTAACCCTAACCCTAGGCGTAACCCTAACCCTAGCTCTAGTTAATTACCCAAACACACTCGCAGGGTTCTCCCTATCAGAATGATGGAGGAGCAGCAGTGTTGGGGCGCTGCTGCGATGGCCTCGGCAGGCCCTTTCCAGCCCCAGTGTTCCCGGAGCTCGAGGCTCTTTATATCTCTCCAGCCTAACTCCAGCCCAAATGGCACCTTGTGGCCGGGGCCAAGGTGCCCACCCCTGTGGGGGTCCAGATCAGAAAGGTGTGGGAGCAGCAAGGTTGGGGCCTTGTTGCATTGGCCTTGGCAGGCCCTTTCCAGCCCCAGTGTTCCTGGAGCTCGAGGCTCTTTATATCTCTCCGGCCTGATCCCAGCCCCTAAGGGCACCCTTGCACTGGGACAGAGAGGCTTAGCACCATAGATGGCACAGATTAAAACACGTGCAGCTGGCAGTGGAGGCACCTGGTATGCTCTGGACACTCAGCTCCAAGGGTTTAGCTCAAGGTTCTATTGCTCTCTTAGCCAAAGTACAAATCCCCACGAGGTATACTCAAGAGGTGAAAATCACGCTAAAGTTCACTGGCAAAAGGATCCAAACAACCAATCCAAAATCAAGCATCTTTGGCAAACCATGAAATACAACATAGAATGCAACATAAAACCCCTTATCATAGCATTACTCGGTGTTAATTTAGCATTTACTTAGCGTAAACTTAGCCTAACCCAGAGAAACCTTTACACTGAAAAGATGCTACGTTACCCAGAAGTTCCAGGAAAAGAAAAGTAGGAAAAGAAAGAGAGGCAGAGAGAAAGACCCAAGGAGAGAAGAGATCTAGGAAAACACATAGAGACCTACCAGCTCCTAGGATTCCTGCAGGGGCAGCATGGGAAACGCGGGCAGGGTTATATAGGGTGTGAGCACATGCTGACCTCATGCTCTGTCCTTTTAAGCCCCGCATGGCCTTCACGTACCTGCCCCTGAGGTGGCACTTCTGGCCATTTGGCCAGTCAGGGCCCAGGTGAGCACTTGGGCCACCCCAAGACTCCAGCACGGACAGCTCAGCCAGGCCTTGGGGTGGCTCTGGGTACACAGCAGGGCGCTAAAGGCCTCACCTGCAACAAAGTCTGGCCGGTCCCTCCCAGCAGGTACAGGCAATGGCATTCCAAGATGTAGCAAGACAGGCGGCATCCAGTCTCTGGCAGCACCCTGCCATGATGCCCTTGCAATGCCTTGGCCAGTGCCAGTGTCCGTGGAGCTGTAGGCTCCACAGCTCTCTGAAGTCTAAGACCAGCCCACAGGGCAGCTTGTGGCTGGGGCCGAGGTGCCCAGCCCTATAGGGGGTCCAGATCAGAAAGGTGTGGGAGCAGCAAGGTTGGGGCCTTGTCACATTTGCCTTGGCAGGCTCTTTCCAGCGCCAGTGTTCCTGGAGCTCAAGGCCCTTTAGATCTCCTAACCCTAACCCTAGGCGTAACCCTAACCCTAGCCCTAGTTAATTACCCGAGCCCACTACCTGGGTTTTCCCTACCAGAAAGATGGAGGAGCAGAAATGTTGGGGAGATGCTGCGATGGCCTTGGCAGGCCCTTTCCAGCCCCAGTGTCCCTGGAGCTCTAGGCACTTTCCTTCTCTCAACCCCAACTCTAGGCCAAATGGCAGCTTGTGGCCGGGGCCGAGGTGCCCACCCCTGTGGGGCCTCCAGGTCAGCAAGGTGTGGAAGCAGCAAGGTTGTGGCCTTGTCGCGTTTGCCTTGGCAGGCCCTTTCCAGCGCCAGTGTTCCTGGAGCTCAAGGCCCTTTAGATCTCCTAACCCTAACCCTAGGCGTAACCCTAACCCTAGCTCTAGTTAATTACCCAAACACACTAGCAGGGTTCTCCCTATCAGAATGATGGAGGAGCAGCAGTGTTGGGGCGCTGCTGCGATGGCCTCGGCAGGCCCTTTCCAGCCCCAGTGTTCCCAGAGCTCGAGGCTCTTTATATCTCTCCAGCCTAACTCCAGCCCAAATGGCACCTTGTGGCCGGGGCCAAGGTGCCCACCCCTGTGGGGGTCCAGATCAGAAAGGTGTGGGAGCAGCAAGGTTGGGGCCTTGTTGCATTGGCCTTGGCAGGCCCTTTCCAGCCCCAGTGTTCCTGGAGCTCGAGGCTCTTTATATCCCTCCGGCCTGACCCCAGCCCCTAAGGGCACCCTTGCACTGGGACAGAGAGGCTTAGCACCATAGATGGCACAGATTAAAACACGTGCAGCTGGCAGTGGAGGCACCTGGTATGCTCTGGACACTCAGCTCCAAGGGTTTAGCTCAAGGTTCTATTGCTCTCTTAGCCAAAGTACAAATCCCCACGAGGTATACTCAAGAGGTGAAAATCACGCTAAAGTTCACTGGCAAAAGGATCCAAACAACCAATCCAAAATCAAGCATCTTTGGCAAACCATGAAATACAACATAGAATGCAACATAAAACCCCTTATCATAGCATTACTCGGTGTTAATTTAGCATTTACTTAGCGTAAACTTAGCCTAACCCAGAGAAACCTTTACACTGAAAAGATGCTACGTTACCCAGAAGTTCCAGGAAAAGAAAAGTAGGAAAAGAAAGAGAGGCAGAGAGAAAGACCCAAGGAGAGAAGAGATCTAGGAAAACACATAGAGACCTACCAGCTCCTAGGATTCCTGCAGGGGCAGCATGGGAAACGCGGGCAGGGTTATATAGGGTGTGAGCACATGCTGACCTCATGCTCTGTCCTTTTAAGCCCCGCATGGCCTTCACGTACCTGCCCCTGAGGTGGCACTTCTGGCCATTTGGCCAGTCAGGGCCCAGGTGAGCACTTGGGCCACCCCAAGACTCCAGCACGGACAGCTCAGCCAGGCCTTGGGGTGGCTCTGGGTACACAGCAGGGCGCTAAAGGCCTCACCTGCAACAAAGTCTGGCCGGTCCCTCCCAGCAGGTACAGGCAATGGCATTCCAAGATGTAGCAAGACAGGCGGCATCCAGTCTCTGGCAGCACCCTGCCATGATGCCCTTGCAATGCCTTGGCCAGTGCCAGTGTCCGTGGAGCTGTAGGCTCCACAGCTCTCTGAAGTCTAAGACCAGCCCACAGGGCAGCTTGTGGCTGGGGCCGAGGTGCCCAGCCCTATAGGGGGTCCAGATCAGAAAGGTGTGGGAGCAGCAAGGTTGGGGCCTTGTCACATTTGCCTTGGCAGGCTCTTTCCAGCGCCAGTGTTCCTGGAGCTCAAGGCCCTTTAGATCTCCTAACCCTAACCCTAGGCGTAACCCTAACCCTAGCCCTAGTTAATTACCCGAGCCCACTACCTGGGTTTTCCCTACCAGAAAGATGGAGGAGCAGAAATGTTGGGGAGATGCTGCGATGGCCTTGGCAGGCCCTTTCCAGCCCCAGTGTCCCTGGAGCTCTAGGCACTTTCCTTCTCTCAACCCCAACTCTAGGCCAAATGGCAGCTTGTGGCCGGGGCCGAGGTGCCCACCCCTGTGGGGCCTCCAGGTCAGCAAGGTGTGGAAGCAGCAAGGTTGTGGCCTTGTCGCGTTTGCCTTGGCAGGCCCTTTCCAGCGCCAGTGTTCCTGGAGCTCAAGGCCCTTTAGATCTCCTAACCCTAACCCTAGGCGTAACCCTAACCCTAGCTCTAGTTAATTACCCAAACACACTCGCAGGGTTCTCCCTATCAGAATGATGGAGGAGCAGCAGTGTTGGGGCGCTGCTGCGATGGCCTCGGCAGGCCCTTTCCAGCCCCAGTGTTCCCGGAGCTCGAGGCTCTTTATATCTCTCCAGCCTAACTCCAGCCCAAATGGCACCTTGTGGCCGGGGCCAAGGTGCCCACCCCTGTGGGGGTCCAGATCAGAAAGGTGTGGGAGCAGCAAGGTTGGGGCCTTGTTGCATTGGCCTTGGCAGGCCCTTTCCAGCCCCAGTGTTCCTGGAGCTCGAGGCTCTTTATATCTCTCCGGCCTGATCCCAGCCCCTAAGGGCACCCTTGCACTGGGACAGAGAGGCTTAGCACCATAGATGGCACAGATTAAAACACGTGCAGCTGGCAGTGGAGGCACCTGGTATGCTCTGGACACTCAGCTCCAAGGGTTTAGCTCAAGGTTCTATTGCTCTCTTAGCCAAAGTACAAATCCCCACGAGGTATACTCAAGAGGTGAAAATCACGCTAAAGTTCACTGGCAAAAGGATCCAAACAACCAATCCAAAATCAAGCATCTTTGGCAAACCATGAAATACAACATAGAATGCAACATAAAACCCCTTATCATAGCATTACTCGGTGTTAATTTAGCATTTACTTAGCGTAAACTTAGCCTAACCCAGAGAAACCTTTACACTGAAAAGATGCTACGTTACCCAGAAGTTCCAGGAAAAGAAAAGTAGGAAAAGAAAGAGAGGCAGAGAGAAAGACCCAAGGAGAGAAGAGATCTAGGAAAACACATAGAGACCTACCAGCTCCTAGGATTCCTGCAGGGGCAGCATGGGAAACGCGGGCAGGGTTATATAGGGTGTGAGCACATGCTGACCTCATGCTCTGTCCTTTTAAGCCCCGCATGGCCTTCACGTACCTGCCCCTGAGGTGGCACTTCTGGCCATTTGGCCAGTCAGGGCCCAGGTGAGCACTTGGGCCACCCCAAGACTCCAGCACGGACAGCTCAGCCAGGCCTTGGGGTGGCTCTGGGTACACAGCAGGGCGCTAAAGGCCTCACCTGCAACAAAGTCTGGCCGGTCCCTCCCAGCAGGTACAGGCAATGGCATTCCAAGATGTAGCAAGACAGGCGGCATCCAGTCTCTGGCAGCACCCTGCCATGATGCCCTTGCAATGCCTTGGCCAGTGCCAGTGTCCGTGGAGCTGTAGGCTCCACAGCTCTCTGAAGTCTAAGACCAGCCCACAGGGCAGCTTGTGGCTGGGGCCGAGGTGCCCAGCCCTATAGGGGGTCCAGATCAGAAAGGTGTGGGAGCAGCAAGGTTGGGGCCTTGTCACATTTGCCTTGGCAGGCTCTTTCCAGCGCCAGTGTTCCTGGAGCTCAAGGCCCTTTAGATCTCCTAACCCTAACCCTAGGCGTAACCCTAACCCTAGCCCTAGTTAATTACCCGAGCCCACTACCTGGGTTTTCCCTACCAGAAAGATGGAGGAGCAGAAATGTTGGGGAGATGCTGCGATGGCCTTGGCAGGCCCTTTCCAGCCCCAGTGTCCCTGGAGCTCTAGGCACTTTCCTTCTCTCAACCCCAACTCTAGGCCAAATGGCAGCTTGTGGCCGGGGCCGAGGTGCCCACCCCTGTGGGGCCTCCAGGTCAGCAAGGTGTGGAAGCAGCAAGGTTGTGGCCTTGTCGCGTTTGCCTTGGCAGGCCCTTTCCAGCGCCAGTGTTCCTGGAGCTCAAGGCCCTTTAGATCTCCTAACCCTAACCCTAGGCGTAACCCTAACCCTAGCTCTAGTTAATTACCCAAACACACTCGCAGGGTTCTCCCTATCAGAATGATGGAGGAGCAGCAGTGTTGGGGCGCTGCTGCGATGGCCTCGGCAGGCCCTTTCCAGCCCCAGTGTTCCCAGAGCTCGAGGCTCTTTATATCTCTCCAGCCTAACTCCAGCCCAAATGGCACCTTGTGGCCGGGGCCAAGGTGCCCACCCCTGTGGGGGTCCAGATCAGAAAGGTGTGGGAGCAGCAAGGTTGGGGCCTTGTTGCATTGGCCTTGGCAGGCCCTTTCCAGCCCCAGTGTTCCTGGAGCTCGAGGCTCTTTATATCTCTCCGGCCTGATCCCAGCCCCTAAGGGCACCCTTGCACTGGGACAGAGAGGCTTAGCACCATAGATGGCACAGATTAAAACACGTGCAGCTGGCAGTGGAGGCACCTGGTATGCTCTGGACACTCAGCTCCAAGGGTTTAGCTCAAGGTTCTATTGCTCTCTTAGCCAAAGTACAAATCCCCACGAGGTATACTCAAGAGGTGAAAATCACGCTAAAGTTCACTGGCAAAAGGATCCAAACAACCAATCCAAAATCAAGCATCTTTGGCAAACCATGAAATACAACATAGAATGCAACATAAAACCCCTTATCATAGCATTACTCGGTGTTAATTTAGCATTTACTTAGCGTAAACTTAGCCTAACCCAGAGAAACCTTTACACTGAAAAGATGCTACGTTACCCAGAAGTTCCAGGAAAAGAAAAGTAGGAAAAGAAAGAGAGGCAGAGAGAAAGACCCAAGGAGAGAAGAGATCTAGGAAAACACATAGAGACCTACCAGCTCCTAGGATTCCTGCAGGGGCAGCATGGGAAACGCGGGCAGGGTTATATAGGGTGTGAGCACATGCTGACCTCATGCTCTGTCCTTTTAAGCCCCGCATGGCCTTCACGTACCTGCCCCTGAGGTGGCACTTCTGGCCATTTGGCCAGTCAGGGCCCAGGTGAGCACTTGGGCCACCCCAAGACTCCAGCACGGACAGCTCAGCCAGGCCTTGGGGTGGCTCTGGGTACACAGCAGGGCGCTAAAGGCCTCACCTGCAACAAAGTCTGGCCGGTCCCTCCCAGCAGGTACAGGCAATGGCATTCCAAGATGTAGCAAGACAGGCGGCATCCAGTCTCTGGCAGCACCCTGCCATGATGCCCTTGCAATGCCTTGGCCAGTGCCAGTGTCCGTGGAGCTGTAGGCTCCACAGCTCTCTGAAGTCTAAGACCAGCCCACAGGGCAGCTGGTGGCTGGGGCCGAGGTGCCCAGCCCTATAGGGGGTCCAGATCAGAAAGGTGTGGGAGCAGCAAGGTTGGGGCCTTGTCACATTTGCCTTGGCAGGCTCTTTCCAGCGCCAGTGTTCCTGGAGCTCAAGGCCCTTTAGATCTCCTAACCCTAACCCTAGGCGTAACCCTAACCCTAGCCCTAGTTAATTACCCGAGCCCACTACCTGGGTTTTCCCTACCAGAAAGATGGAGGAGCAGAAATGTTGGGGAGATGCTGCGATGGCCTTGGCAGGCCCTTTCCAGCCCCAGTGTCCCTGGAGCTCTAGGCACTTTCCTTCTCTCAACCCCAACTCTAGGCCAAATGGCAGCTTGTGGCCGGGGCCGAGGTGCCCACCCCTGTGGGGCCTCCAGGTCAGCAAGGTGTGGAAGCAGCAAGGTTGTGGCCTTGTCGCGTTTGCCTTGGCAGGCCCTTTCCAGCGCCAGTGTTCCTGGAGCTCAAGGCCCTTTAGATCTCCTAACCCTAACCCTAGGCGTAACCCTAACCCTAGCTCTAGTTAATTACCCAAACACACTCGCAGGGTTCTCCCTATCAGAATGATGGAGGAGCAGCAGTGTTGGGGCGCTGCTGCGATGGCCTCGGCAGGCCCTTTCCAGCCCCAGTGTTCCCGGAGCTCGAGGCTCTTTATATCTCTCCAGCCTAACTCCAGCCCAAATGGCACCTTGTGGCCGGGGCCAAGGTGCCCACCCCTGTGGGGGTCCAGATCAGAAAGGTGTGGGAGCAGCAAGGTTGGGGCCTTGTTGCATTGGCCTTGGCAGGCCCTTTCCAGCCCCAGTGTTCCTGGAGCTCGAGGCTCTTTATATCTCTCCGGCCTGATCCCAGCCCCTAAGGGCACCCTTGCACTGGGACAGAGAGGCTTAGCACCATAGATGGCACAGATTAAAACACGTGCAGCTGGCAGTGGAGGCACCTGGTATGCTCTGGACACTCAGCTCCAAGGGTTTAGCTCAAGGTTCTATTGCTCTCTTAGCCAAAGTACAAATCCCCACGAGGTATACTCAAGAGGTGAAAATCACGCTAAAGTTCACTGGCAAAAGGATCCAAACAACCAATCCAAAATCAAGCATCTTTGGCAAACCATGAAATACAACATAGAATGCAACATAAAACCCCTTATCATAGCATTACTCGGTGTTAATTTAGCATTTACTTAGCGTAAACTTAGCCTAACCCAGAGAAACCTTTACACTGAAAAGATGCTACGTTACCCAGAAGTTCCAGGAAAAGAAAAGTAGGAAAAGAAAGAGAGGCAGAGAGAAAGACCCAAGGAGAGAAGAGATCTAGGAAAACACATAGAGACCTACCAGCTCCTAGGATTCCTGCAGGGGCAGCATGGGAAACGCGGGCAGGGTTATATAGGGTGTGAGCACATGCTGACCTCATGCTCTGTCCTTTTAAGCCCCGCATGGCCTTCACGTACCTGCCCCTGAGGTGGCACTTCTGGCCATTTGGCCAGTCAGGGCCCAGGTGAGCACTTGGGCCACCCCAAGACTCCAGCACGGACAGCTCAGCCAGGCCTTGGGGTGGCTCTGGGTACACAGCAGGGCGCTAAAGGCCTCACCTGCAACAAAGTCTGGCCGGTCCCTCCCAGCAGGTACAGGCAATGGCATTCCAAGATGTAGCAAGACAGGCGGCATCCAGTCTCTGGCAGCACCCTGCCATGATGCCCTTGCAATGCCTTGGCCAGTGCCAGTGTCCGTGGAGCTGTAGGCTCCACAGCTCTCTGAAGTCTAAGACCAGCCCACAGGGCAGCTTGTGGCTGGGGCCGAGGTGCCCAGCCCTATAGGGGGTCCAGATCAGAAAGGTGTGGGAGCAGCAAGGTTGGGGCCTTGTCACATTTGCCTTGGCAGGCTCTTTCCAGCGCCAGTGTTCCTGGAGCTCAAGGCCCTTTAGATCTCCTAACCCTAACCCTAGGCGTAACCCTAACCCTAGCCCTAGTTAATTACCCGAGCCCACTACCTGGGTTTTCCCTACCAGAAAGATGGAGGAGCAGAAATGTTGGGGAGATGCTGCGATGGCCTTGGCAGGCCCTTTCCAGCCCCAGTGTCCCTGGAGCTCTAGGCACTTTCCTTCTCTCAACCCCAACTCTAGGCCAAATGGCAGCTTGTGGCCGGGGCCGAGGTGCCCACCCCTGTGGGGCCTCCAGGTCAGCAAGGTGTGGAAGCAGCAAGGTTGTGGCCTTGTCGCGTTTGCCTTGGCAGGCCCTTTCCAGCGCCAGTGTTCCTGGAGCTCAAGGCCCTTTAGATCTCCTAACCCTAACCCTAGGCGTAACCCTAACCCTAGCTCTAGTTAATTACCCAAACACACTCGCAGGGTTCTCCCTATCAGAATGATGGAGGAGCAGCAGTGTTGGGGCGCTGCTGCGATGGCCTCGGCAGGCCCTTTCCAGCCCCAGTGTTCCCAGAGCTCGAGGCTCTTTATATCTCTCCAGCCTAACTCCAGCCCAAATGGCACCTTGTGGCCGGGGCCAAGGTGCCCACCCCTGTGGGGGTCCAGATCAGAAAGGTGTGGGAGCAGCAAGGTTGGGGCCTTGTTGCATTGGCCTTGGCAGGCCCTTTCCAGCCCCAGTGTTCCTGGAGCTCGAGGCTCTTTATATCTCTCCGGCCTGATCCCAGCCCCTAAGGGCACCCTTGCACTGGGACAGAGAGGCTTAGCACCATAGATGGCACAGATTAAAACACGTGCAGCTGGCAGTGGAGGCACCTGGTATGCTCTGGACACTCAGCTCCAAGGGTTTAGCTCAAGGTTCTATTGCTCTCTTAGCCAAAGTACAAATCCCCACGAGGTATACTCAAGAGGTGAAAATCACGCTAAAGTTCACTGGCAAAAGGATCCAAACAACCAATCCAAAATCAAGCATCTTTGGCAAACCATGAAATACAACATAGAATGCAACATAAAACCCCTTATCATAGCATTACTCGGTGTTAATTTAGCATTTACTTAGCGTAAACTTAGCCTAACCCAGAGAAACCTTTACACTGAAAAGATGCTACGTTACCCAGAAGTTCCAGGAAAAGAAAAGTAGGAAAAGAAAGAGAGGCAGAGAGAAAGACCCAAGGAGAGAAGAGATCTAGGAAAACACATAGAGACCTACCAGCTCCTAGGATTCCTGCAGGGGCAGCATGGGAAACGCGGGCAGGGTTATATAGGGTGTGAGCACATGCTGACCTCATGCTCTGTCCTTTTAAGCCCCGCATGGCCTTCACGTACCTGCCCCTGAGGTGGCACTTCTGGCCATTTGGCCAGTCAGGGCCCAGGTGAGCACTTGGGCCACCCCAAGACTCCAGCACGGACAGCTCAGCCAGGCCTTGGGGTGGCTCTGGGTACACAGCAGGGCGCTAAAGGCCTCACCTGCAACAAAGTCTGGCCGGTCCCTCCCAGCAGGTACAGGCAATGGCATTCCAAGATGTAGCAAGACAGGCGGCATCCAGTCTCTGGCAGCACCCTGCCATGATGCCCTTGCAATGCCTTGGCCAGTGCCAGTGTCCGTGGAGCTGTAGGCTCCACAGCTCTCTGAAGTCTAAGACCAGCCCACAGGGCAGCTGGTGGCTGGGGCCGAGGTGCCCAGCCCTATAGGGGGTCCAGATCAGAAAGGTGTGGGAGCAGCAAGGTTGGGGCCTTGTCACATTTGCCTTGGCAGGCTCTTTCCAGCGCCAGTGTTCCTGGAGCTCAAGGCCCTTTAGATCTCCTAACCCTAACCCTAGGCGTAACCCTAACCCTAGCCCTAGTTAATTACCCGAGCCCACTACCTGGGTTTTCCCTACCAGAAAGATGGAGGAGCAGAAATGTTGGGGAGATGCTGCGATGGCCTTGGCAGGCCCTTTCCAGCCCCAGTGTCCCTGGAGCTCTAGGCACTTTCCTTCTCTCAACCCCAACTCTAGGCCAAATGGCAGCTTGTGGCCGGGGCCGAGGTGCCCACCCCTGTGGGGCCTCCAGGTCAGCAAGGTGTGGAAGCAGCAAGGTTGTGGCCTTGTCGCGTTTGCCTTGGCAGGCCCTTTCCAGCGCCAGTGTTCCTGGAGCTCAAGGCCCTTTAGATCTCCTAACCCTAACCCTAGGCGTAACCCTAACCCTAGCTCTAGTTAATTACCCAAACACACTAGCAGGGTTCTCCCTATCAGAATGATGGAGGAGCAGCAGTGTTGGGGCGCTGCTGCGATGGCCTCGGCAGGCCCTTTCCAGCCCCAGTGTTCCCAGAGCTCGAGGCTCTTTATATCTCTCCAGCCTAACTCCAGCCCAAATGGCACCTTGTGGCCGGGGCCAAGGTGCCCACCCCTGTGGGGGTCCAGATCAGAAAGGTGTGGGAGCAGCAAGGTTGGGGCCTTGTTGCATTGGCCTTGGCAGGCCCTTTCCAGCGCCAGTGTTCCTGGAGCTCGAGGCTCTTTATATCCCTCCGGCCTGACCCCAGCCCCTAAGGGCACCCTTGCACTGGGACAGAGAGGCTTAGCACCATAGATGGCACAGATTAAAACACGTGCAGCTGGCAGTGGAGGCACCTGGTATGCTCTGGACACTCAGCTCCAAGGGTTTAGCTCAAGGTTCTATTGCTCTCTTAGCCAAAGTACAAATCCCCACGAGGTATACTCAAGAGGTGAAAATCACGCTAAAGTTCACTGGCAAAAGGATCCAAACAACCAATCCAAAATCAAGCATCTTTGGCAAACCATGAAATACAACATAGAATGCAACATAAAACCCCTTATCATAGCATTACTCGGTGTTAATTTAGCATTTACTTAGCGTAAACTTAGCCTAACCCAGAGAAACCTTTACACTGAAAAGATGCTACGTTACCCAGAAGTTCCAGGAAAAGAAAAGTAGGAAAAGAAAGAGAGGCAGAGAGAAAGACCCAAGGAGAGAAGAGATCTAGGAAAACACATAGAGACCTACCAGCTCCTAGGATTCCTGCAGGGGCAGCATGGGAAACGCGGGCAGGGTTATATAGGGTGTGAGCACATGCTGACCTCATGCTCTGTCCTTTTAAGCCCCGCATGGCCTTCACGTACCTGCCCCTGAGGTGGCACTTCTGGCCATTTGGCCAGTCAGGGCCCAGGTGAGCACTTGGGCCACCCCAAGACTCCAGCACGGACAGCTCAGCCAGGCCTTGGGGTGGCTCTGGGTACACAGCAGGGCGCTAAAGGCCTCACCTGCAACAAAGTCTGGCCGGTCCCTCCCAGCAGGTACAGGCAATGGCATTCCAAGATGTAGCAAGACAGGCGGCATCCAGTCTCTGGCAGCACCCTGCCATGATGCCCTTGCAATGCCTTGGCCAGTGCCAGTGTCCGTGGAGCTGTAGGCTCCACAGCTCTCTGAAGTCTAAGACCAGCCCACAGGGCAGCTGGTGGCTGGGGCCGAGGTGCCCAGCCCTATAGGGGGTCCAGATCAGAAAGGTGTGGGAGCAGCAAGGTTGGGGCCTTGTCACATTTGCCTTGGCAGGCTCTTTCCAGCGCCAGTGTTCCTGGAGCTCAAGGCCCTTTAGATCTCCTAACCCTAACCCTAGGCGTAACCCTAACCCTAGCCCTAGTTAATTACCCGAGCCCACTACCTGGGTTTTCCCTACCAGAAAGATGGAGGAGCAGAAATGTTGGGGAGATGCTGCGATGGCCTTGGCAGGCCCTTTCCAGCCCCAGTGTCCCTGGAGCTCTAGGCACTTTCCTTCTCTCAACCCCAACTCTAGGCCAAATGGCAGCTTGTGGCCGGGGCCGAGGTGCCCACCCCTGTGGGGCCTCCAGGTCAGCAAGGTGTGGAAGCAGCAAGGTTGTGGCCTTGTCGCGTTTGCCTTGGCAGGCCCTTTCCAGCGCCAGTGTTCCTGGAGCTCAAGGCCCTTTAGATCTCCTAACCCTAACCCTAGGCGTAACCCTAACCCTAGCTCTAGTTAATTACCCAAACACACTAGCAGGGTTCTCCCTATCAGAATGATGGAGGAGCAGCAGTGTTGGGGCGCTGCTGCGATGGCCTCGGCAGGCCCTTTCCAGCCCCAGTGTTCCCAGAGCTCGAGGCTCTTTATATCTCTCCAGCCTAACTCCAGCCCAAATGGCACCTTGTGGCCGGGGCCAAGGTGCCCACCCCTGTGGGGGTCCAGATCAGAAAGGTGTGGGAGCAGCAAGGTTGGGGCCTTGTTGCATTGGCCTTGGCAGGCCCTTTCCAGCCCCAGTGTTCCTGGAGCTCGAGGCTCTTTATATCCCTCCGGCCTGACCCCAGCCCCTAAGGGCACCCTTGCACTGGGACAGAGAGGCTTAGCACCATAGATGGCACAGATTAAAACACGTGCAGCTGGCAGTGGAGGCACCTGGTATGCTCTGGACACTCAGCTCCAAGGGTTTAGCTCAAGGTTCTATTGCTCTCTTAGCCAAAGTACAAATCCCCACGAGGTATACTCAAGAGGTGAAAATCACGCTAAAGTTCACTGGCAAAAGGATCCAAACAACCAATCCAAAATCAAGCATCTTTGGCAAACCATGAAATACAACATAGAATGCAACATAAAACCCCTTATCATAGCATTACTCGGTGTTAATTTAGCATTTACTTAGCGTAAACTTAGCCTAACCCAGAGAAACCTTTACACTGAAAAGATGCTACATTACCCAGAAGTTCCAGGAAAAGAAAAGTAGGAAAAGAAAGAGAGGCAGAGAGAAAGACCCAAGGAGAGAAGAGATCTAGGAAAACACATAGAGACCTACCAGCTCCTAGGATTCCTGCAGGGGCAGCATGGGAAACGCGGGCAGGGTTATATAGGGTGTGAGCACATGCTGACCTCATGCTCTGTCCTTTTAAGCCCCGCATGGCCTTCACGTACCTGCCCCTGAGGTGGCACTTCTGGCCATTTGGCCAGTCAGGGCCCAGGTGAGCACTTGGGCCACCCCAAGACTCCAGCACGGACAGCTCAGCCAGGCCTTGGGGTGGCTCTGGGTACACAGCAGGGCGCTAAAGGCCTCACCTGCAACAAAGTCTGGCCGGTCCCTCCCAGCAGGTACAGGCAATGGCATTCCAAGATGTAGCAAGACAGGCGGCATCCAGTCTCTGGCAGCACCCTGCCATGATGCCCTTGCAATGCCTTGGCCAGTGCCAGTGTCCGTGGAGCTGTAGGCTCCACAGCTCTCTGAAGTCTAAGACCAGCCCACAGGGCAGCTTGTGGCTGGGGCCGAGGTGCCCAGCCCTATAGGGGGTCCAGATCAGAAAGGTGTGGGAGCAGCAAGGTTGGGGCCTTGTCACATTTGCCTTGGCAGGCTCTTTCCAGCGCCAGTGTTCCTGGAGCTCAAGGCCCTTTAGATCTCCTAACCCTAACCCTAGGCGTAACCCTAACCCTAGCCCTAGTTAATTACCCGAGCCCACTACCTGGGTTTTCCCTACCAGAAAGATGGAGGAGCAGAAATGTTGGGGAGATGCTGCGATGGCCTTGGCAGGCCCTTTCCAGCCCCAGTGTCCCTGGAGCTCTAGGCACTTTCCTTCTCTCAACCCCAACTCTAGGCCAAATGGCAGCTTGTGGCCGGGGCCGAGGTGCCCACCCCTGTGGGGCCTCCAGGTCAGCAAGGTGTGGAAGCAGCAAGGTTGTGGCCTTGTCGCGTTTGCCTTGGCAGGCCCTTTCCAGCGCCAGTGTTCCTGGAGCTCAAGGCCCTTTAGATCTCCTAACCCTAACCCTAGGCGTAACCCTAACCCTAGCTCTAGTTAATTACCCAAACACACTCGCAGGGTTCTCCCTATCAGAATGATGGAGGAGCAGCAGTGTTGGGGCGCTGCTGCGATGGCCTCAGCAGGCCCTTTCCAGCCCCAGTGTTCCCAGAGCTCGAGGCTCTTTATATCTCTCCAGCCTAACTCCAGCCCAAATGGCACCTTGTGGCCGGGGCCAAGGTGCCCACCCCTGTGGGGGTCCAGATCAGAAAGGTGTGGGAGCAGCAAGGTTGGGGCCTTGTTGCATTGGCCTTGGCAGGCCCTTTCCAGCCCCAGTGTTCCTGGAGCTCGAGGCTCTTTATATCCCTCCGGCCTGACCCCAGCCCCTAAGGGCACCCTTGCACTGGGACAGAGAGGCTTAGCACCATAGATGGCACAGATTAAAACACGTGCAGCTGGCAGTGGAGGCACCTGGTATGCTCTGGACACTCAGCTCCAAGGGTTTAGCTCAAGGTTCTATTGCTCTCTTAGCCAAAGTACAAATCCCCACGAGGTATACTCAAGAGGTGAAAATCACGCTAAAGTTCACTGGCAAAAGGATCCAAACAACCAATCCAAAATCAAGCATCTTTGGCAAACCATGAAATACAACATAGAATGCAACATAAAACCCCTTATCATAGCATTACTCGGTGTTAATTTAGCATTTACTTAGCGTAAACTTAGCCTAACCCAGAGAAACCTTTACACTGAAAAGATGCTACGTTACCCAGAAGTTCCAGGAAAAGAAAAGTAGGAAAAGAAAGAGAGGCAGAGAGAAAGACCCAAGGAGAGAAGAGATCTAGGAAAACACATAGAGACCTACCAGCTCCTAGGATTCCTGCAGGGGCAGCATGGGAAACGCGGGCAGGGTTATATAGGGTGTGAGCACATGCTGACCTCATGCTCTGTCCTTTTAAGCCCCGCATGGCCTTCACGTACCTGCCCCTGAGGTGGCACTTCTGGCCATTTGGCCAGTCAGGGCCCAGGTGAGCACTTGGGCCACCCCAAGACTCCAGCACGGACAGCTCAGCCAGGCCTTGGGGTGGCTCTGGGTACACAGCAGGGCGCTAAAGGCCTCACCTGCAACAAAGTCTGGCCGGTCCCTCCCAGCAGGTACAGGCAATGGCATTCCAAGATGTAGCAAGACAGGCGGCATCCAGTCTCTGGCAGCACCCTGCCATGATGCCCTTGCAATGCCTTGGCCAGTGCCAGTGTCCGTGGAGCTGTAGGCTCCACAGCTCTCTGAAGTCTAAGACCAGCCCACAGGGCAGCTGGTGGCTGGGGCCGAGGTGCCCAGCCCTATAGGGGGTCCAGATCAGAAAGGTGTGGGAGCAGCAAGGTTGGGGCCTTGTCACATTTGCCTTGGCAGGCTCTTTCCAGCGCCAGTGTTCCTGGAGCTCAAGGCCCTTTAGATCTCCTAACCCTAACCCTAGGCGTAACCCTAACCCTAGCCCTAGTTAATTACCCGAGCCCACTACCTGGGTTTTCCCTACCAGAAAGATGGAGGAGCAGAAATGTTGGGGAGATGCTGCGATGGCCTTGGCAGGCCCTTTCCAGCCCCAGTGTCCCTGGAGCTCTAGGCACTTTCCTTCTCTCAACCCCAACTCTAGGCCAAATGGCAGCTTGTGGCCGGGGCCGAGGTGCCCACCCCTGTGGGGCCTCCAGGTCAGCAAGGTGTGGAAGCAGCAAGGTTGTGGCCTTGTCGCGTTTGCCTTGGCAGGCCCTTTCCAGCGCCAGTGTTCCTGGAGCTCAAGGCCCTTTAGATCTCCTAACCCTAACCCTAGGCGTAACCCTAACCCTAGCTCTAGTTAATTACCCAAACACACTAGCAGGGTTCTCCCTATCAGAATGATGGAGGAGCAGCAGTGTTGGGGCGCTGCTGCGATGGCCTCGGCAGGCCCTTTCCAGCCCCAGTGTTCCCAGAGCTCGAGGCTCTTTATATCTCTCCAGCCTAACTCCAGCCCAAATGGCACCTTGTGGCCGGGGCCAAGGTGCCCACCCCTGTGGGGGTCCAGATCAGAAAGGTGTGGGAGCAGCAAGGTTGGGGCCTTGTTGCATTGGCCTTGGCAGGCCCTTTCCAGCCCCAGTGTTCCTGGAGCTCGAGGCTCTTTATATCCCTCCGGCCTGACCCCAGCCCCTAAGGGCACCCTTGCACTGGGACAGAGAGGCTTAGCACCATAGATGGCACAGATTAAAACACGTGCAGCTGGCAGTGGAGGCACCTGGTATGCTCTGGACACTCAGCTCCAAGGGTTTAGCTCAAGGTTCTATTGCTCTCTTAGCCAAAGTACAAATCCCCACGAGGTATACTCAAGAGGTGAAAATCACGCTAAAGTTCACTGGCAAAAGGATCCAAACAACCAATCCAAAATCAAGCATCTTTGGCAAACCATGAAATACAACATAGAATGCAACATAAAACCCCTTATCATAGCATTACTCGGTGTTAATTTAGCATTTACTTAGCGTAAACTTAGCCTAACCCAGAGAAACCTTTACACTGAAAAGATGCTACGTTACCCAGAAGTTCCAGGAAAAGAAAAGTAGGAAAAGAAAGAGAGGCAGAGAGAAAGACCCAAGGAGAGAAGAGATCTAGGAAAACACATAGAGACCTACCAGCTCCTAGGATTCCTGCAGGGGCAGCATGGGAAACGCGGGCAGGGTTATATAGGGTGTGAGCACATGCTGACCTCATGCTCTGTCCTTTTAAGCCCCGCATGGCCTTCACGTACCTGCCCCTGAGGTGGCACTTCTGGCCATTTGGCCAGTCAGGGCCCAGGTGAGCACTTGGGCCACCCCAAGACTCCAGCACGGACAGCTCAGCCAGGCCTTGGGGTGGCTCTGGGTACACAGCAGGGCGCTAAAGGCCTCACCTGCAACAAAGTCTGGCCGGTCCCTCCCAGCAGGTACAGGCAATGGCATTCCAAGATGTAGCAAGACAGGCGGCATCCAGTCTCTGGCAGCACCCTGCCATGATGCCCTTGCAATGCCTTGGCCAGTGCCAGTGTCCGTGGAGCTGTAGGCTCCACAGCTCTCTGAAGTCTAAGACCAGCCCACAGGGCAGCTGGTGGCTGGGGCCGAGGTGCCCAGCCCTATAGGGGGTCCAGATCAGAAAGGTGTGGGAGCAGCAAGGTTGGGGCCTTGTCACATTTGCCTTGGCAGGCTCTTTCCAGCGCCAGTGTTCCTGGAGCTCAAGGCCCTTTAGATCTCCTAACCCTAACCCTAGGCGTAACCCTAACCCTAGCCCTAGTTAATTACCCGAGCCCACTACCTGGGTTTTCCCTACCAGAAAGATGGAGGAGCAGAAATGTTGGGGAGATGCTGCGATGGCCTTGGCAGGCCCTTTCCAGCCCCAGTGTCCCTGGAGCTCTAGGCACTTTCCTTCTCTCAACCCCAACTCTAGGCCAAATGGCAGCTTGTGGCCGGGGCCGAGGTGCCCACCCCTGTGGGGCCTCCAGGTCAGCAAGGTGTGGAAGCAGCAAGGTTGTGGCCTTGTCGCGTTTGCCTTGGCAGGCCCTTTCCAGCGCCAGTGTTCCTGGAGCTCAAGGCCCTTTAGATCTCCTAACCCTAACCCTAGGCGTAACCCTAACCCTAGCTCTAGTTAATTACCCAAACACACTAACAGGGTTCTCCCTATCAGAATGATGGAGGAGCAGCAGTGTTGGGGCGCTGCTGCGATGGCCTCGGCAGGCCCTTTCCAGCCCCAGTGTTCCCAGAGCTCGAGGCTCTTTATATCTCTCCAGCCTAACTCCAGCCCAAATGGCACCTTGTGGCCGGGGCCAAGGTGCCCACCCCTGTGGGGGTCCAGATCAGAAAGGTGTGGGAGCAGCAAGGTTGGGGCCTTGTTGCATTGGCCTTGGCAGGCCCTTTCCAGCCCCAGTGTTCCTGGAGCTCGAGGCTCTTTATATCCCTCCGGCCTGACCCCAGCCCCTAAGGGCACCCTTGCACTGGGACAGAGAGGCTTAGCACCATAGATGGCACAGATTAAAACACGTGCAGCTGGCAGTGGAGGCACCTGGTATGCTCTGGACACTCAGCTCCAAGGGTTTAGCTCAAGGTTCTATTGCTCTCTTAGCCAAAGTACAAATCCCCACGAGGTATACTCAAGAGGTGAAAATCACGCTAAAGTTCACTGGCAAAAGGATCCAAACAACCAATCCAAAATCAAGCATCTTTGGCAAACCATGAAATACAACATAGAATGCAACATAAAACCCCTTATCATAGCATTACTCGGTGTTAATTTAGCATTTACTTAGCGTAAACTTAGCCTAACCCAGAGAAACCTTTACACTGAAAAGATGCTACGTTACCCAGAAGTTCCAGGAAAAGAAAAGTAGGAAAAGAAAGAGAGGCAGAGAGAAAGACCCAAGGAGAGAAGAGATCTAGGAAAACACATAGAGACCTACCAGCTCCTAGGATTCCTGCAGGGGCAGCATGGGAAACGCGGGCAGGGTTATATAGGGTGTGAGCACATGCTGACCTCATGCTCTGTCCTTTTAAGCCCCGCATGGCCTTCACGTACCTGCCCCTGAGGTGGCACTTCTGGCCATTTGGCCAGTCAGGGCCCAGGTGAGCACTTGGGCCACCCCAAGACTCCAGCACGGACAGCTCAGCCAGGCCTTGGGGTGGCTCTGGGTACACAGCAGGGCGCTAAAGGCCTCACCTGCAACAAAGTCTGGCCGGTCCCTCCCAGCAGGTACAGGCAATGGCATTCCAAGATGTAGCAAGACAGGCGGCATCCAGTCCTCTGGCAGCACCCTGCCATGATGCCCTTGCAATGCCTTGGCCAGTGCCAGTGTCCGTGGAGCTGTAGGCTCCACAGCTCTCTGAAGTCTAAGACCAGCCCACAGGGCAGCTGGTGGCTGGGGCCGAGGTGCCCAGCCCTATAGGGGGTCCAGATCAGAAAGGTGTGGGAGCAGCAAGGTTGGGGCCTTGTCACATTTGCCTTGGCAGGCTCTTTCCAGCGCCAGTGTTCCTGGAGCTCAAGGCCCTTTAGATCTCCTAACCCTAACCCTAGGCGTAACCCTAACCCTAGCCCTAGTTAATTACCCGAGCCCACTACCTGGGTTTTCCCTACCAGAAAGATGGAGGAGCAGAAATGTTGGGGAGATGCTGCGATGGCCTTGGCAGGCCCTTTCCAGCCCCAGTGTCCCTGGAGCTCTAGGCACTTTCCTTCTCTCAACCCCAACTCTAGGCCAAATGGCAGCTTGTGGCCGGGGCCGAGGTGCCCACCCCTGTGGGGCCTCCAGGTCAGCAAGGTGTGGAAGCAGCAAGGTTGTGGCCTTGTCGCGTTTGCCTTGGCAGGCCCTTTCCAGCGCCAGTGTTCCTGGAGCTCAAGGCCCTTTAGATCTCCTAACCCTAACCCTAGGCGTAACCCTAACCCTAGCTCTAGTTAATTACCCAAACACACTAGCAGGGTTCTCCCTATCAGAATGATGGAGGAGCAGCAGTGTTGGGGCGCTGCTGCGATGGCCTCGGCAGGCCCTTTCCAGCCCCAGTGTTCCCAGAGCTCGAGGCTCTTTATATCTCTCCAGCCTAACTCCAGCCCAAATGGCACCTTGTGGCCGGGGCCAAGGTGCCCACCCCTGTGGGGGTCCAGATCAGAAAGGTGTGGGAGCAGCAAGGTTGGGGCCTTGTTGCATTGGCCTTGGCAGGCCCTTTCCAGCCCCAGTGTTCCTGGAGCTCGAGGCTCTTTATATCCCTCCGGCCTGACCCCAGCCCCTAAGGGCACCCTTGCACTGGGACAGAGAGGCTTAGCACCATAGATGGCACAGATTAAAACACGTGCAGCTGGCAGTGGAGGCACCTGGTATGCTCTGGACACTCAGCTCCAAGGGTTTAGCTCAAGGTTCTATTGCTCTCTTAGCCAAAGTACAAATCCCCACGAGGTATACTCAAGAGGTGAAAATCACGCTAAAGTTCACTGGCAAAAGGATCCAAACAACCAATCCAAAATCAAGCATCTTTGGCAAACCATGAAATACAACATAGAATGCAACATAAAACCCCTTATCATAGCATTACTCGGTGTTAATTTAGCATTTACTTAGCGTAAACTTAGCCTAACCCAGAGAAACCTTTACACTGAAAAGATGCTACGTTACCCAGAAGTTCCAGGAAAAGAAAAGTAGGAAAAGAAAGAGAGGCAGAGAGAAAGACCCAAGGAGAGAAGAGATCTAGGAAAACACATAGAGACCTACCAGCTCCTAGGATTCCTGCAGGGGCAGCATGGGAAACGCGGGCAGGGTTATATAGGGTGTGAGCACATGCTGACCTCATGCTCTGTCCTTTTAAGCCCCGCATGGCCTTCACGTACCTGCCCCTGAGGTGGCACTTCTGGCCATTTGGCCAGTCAGGGCCCAGGTGAGCACTTGGGCCACCCCAAGACTCCAGCACGGACAGCTCAGCCAGGCCTTGGGGTGGCTCTGGGTACACAGCAGGGCGCTAAAGGCCTCACCTGCAACAAAGTCTGGCCGGTCCCTCCCAGCAGGTACAGGCAATGGCATTCCAAGATGTAGCAAGACAGGCGGCATCCAGTCTCTGGCAGCACCCTGCCATGATGCCCTTGCAATGCCTTGGCCAGTGCCAGTGTCCGTGGAGCTGTAGGCTCCACAGCTCTCTGAAGTCTAAGACCAGCCCACAGGGCAGCTGGTGGCTGGGGCCGAGGTGCCCAGCCCTATAGGGGGTCCAGATCAGAAAGGTGTGGGAGCAGCAAGGTTGGGGCCTTGTCACATTTGCCTTGGCAGGCTCTTTCCAGCGCCAGTGTTCCTGGAGCTCAAGGCCCTTTAGATCTCCTAACCCTAACCCTAGGCGTAACCCTAACCCTAGCCCTAGTTAATTACCCGAGCCCACTACCTGGGTTTTCCCTACCAGAAAGATGGAGGAGCAGAAATGTTGGGGAGATGCTGCGATGGCCTTGGCAGGCCCTTTCCAGCCCCAGTGTCCCTGGAGCTCTAGGCACTTTCCTTCTCTCAACCCCAACTCTAGGCCAAATGGCAGCTTGTGGCCGGGGCCGAGGTGCCCACCCCTGTGGGGCCTCCAGGTCAGCAAGGTGTGGAAGCAGCAAGGTTGTGGCCTTGTCGCGTTTGCCTTGGCAGGCCCTTTCCAGCGCCAGTGTTCCTGGAGCTCAAGGCCCTTTAGATCTCCTAACCCTAACCCTAGGCGTAACCTAACCCTAGCTCTAGTTAATTACCCAAACACACTCGCAGGGTTCTCCCTATCAGAATGATGGAGGAGCAGCAGTGTTGGGGCGCTGCTGCGATGGCCTCGGCAGGCCCTTTCCAGCCCCAGTGTTCCCAGAGCTCGAGGCTCTTTATATCTCTCCAGCCTAACTCCAGCCCAAATGGCACCTTGTGGCCGGGGCCAAGGTGCCCACCCCTGTGGGGGTCCAGATCAGAAAGGTGTGGGAGCAGCAAGGTTGGGGCCTTGTTGCATTGGCCTTGGCAGGCCCTTTCCAGCCCCAGTGTTCCTGGAGCTCGAGGCTCTTTATATCTCTCCGGCCTGACCCCAGCCCCTAAGGGCACCCTTGCACTGGGACAGAGAGGCTTAGCACCATAGATGGCACAGATTAAAACACGTGCAGCTGGCAGTGGAGGCACCTGGTATGCTCTGGACACTCAGCTCCAAGGGTTTAGCTCAAGGTTCTATTGCTCTCTTAGCCAAAGTACAAATCCCCACGAGGTATACTCAAGAGGTGAAAATCACGCTAAAGTTCACTGGCAAAAGGATCCAAACAACCAATCCAAAATCAAGCATCTTTGGCAAACCATGAAATACAACATAGAATGCAACATAAAACCCCTTATCATAGCATTACTCGGTGTTAATTTAGCATTTACTTAGCGTAAATTAGCCTAACCCAGAGAAACCTTTACACTGAAAAGATGCTACGTTACCCAGAAGTTCCAGGAAAAGAAAAGTAGGAAAAGAAAGAGAGGCAGAGAGAAAGACCCAAGGAGAGAAGAGATCTAGGAAAACACATAGAGACCTACCAGCTCCTAGGATTCCTGCAGGGGCAGCATGGGAAACGCGGGCAGGGTTATATAGGGTGTGAGCACATGCTGACCTCATGCTCTGTCCTTTTAAGCCCCGCATGGCCTTCACGTACCTGCCCCTGAGGTGGCACTTCTGGCCATTTGGCCAGTCAGGGCCCAGGTGAGCACTTGGGCCACCCCAAGACTCCAGCACGGACAGCTCAGCCAGGCCTTGGGGTGGCTCTGGGTACACAGCAGGGCGCTAAAGGCCTCACCTGCAACAAAGTCTGGCCGGTCCCTCCCAGCAGGTACAGGCAATGGCATTCCAAGATGTAGCAAGACAGGCGGCATCCAGTCTCTGGCAGCACCCTGCCATGATGCCCTTGCAATGCCTTGGCCAGTGCCAGTGTCCGTGGAGCTGTAGGCTCCACAGCTCTCTGAAGTCTAAGACCAGCCCACAGGGCAGCTGGTGGCTGGGGCCGAGGTGCCCAGCCCTATAGGGGGTCCAGATCAGAAAGGTGTGGGAGCAGCAAGGTTGGGGCCTTGTCACATTTGCCTTGGCAGGCTCTTTCCAGCGCCAGTGTTCCTGGAGCTCAAGGCCCTTTAGATCTCCTAACCCTAACCCTAGGCGTAACCCTAACCCTAGCCCTAGTTAATTACCCGAGCCCACTACCTGGGTTTTCCCTACCAGAAAGATGGAGGAGCAGAAATGTTGGGGAGATGCTGCGATGGCCTTGGCAGGCCCTTTCCAGCCCCAGTGTCCCTGGAGCTCTAGGCACTTTCCTTCTCTCAACCCCAACTCTAGGCCAAATGGCAGCTTGTGGCCGGGGCCGAGGTGCCCACCCCTGTGGGGCCTCCAGGTCAGCAAGGTGTGGAAGCAGCAAGGTTGTGGCCTTGTCGCGTTTGCCTTGGCAGGCCCTTTCCAGCGCCAGTGTTCCTGGAGCTCAAGGCCCTTTAGATCTCCTAACCCTAACCCTAGGCGTAACCCTAACCCTAGCTCTAGTTAATTACCCAAACACACTCGCAGGGTTCTCCCTATCAGAATGATGGAGGAGCAGCAGTGTTGGGGCGCTGCTGCGATGGCCTCGGCAGGCCCTTTCCAGCCCCAGTGTTCCCAGAGCTCGAGGCTCTTTATATCTCTCCAGCCTAACTCCAGCCCAAATGGCACCTTGTGGCCGGGGCCAAGGTGCCCACCCCTGTGGGGGTCCAGATCAGAAAGGTGTGGGAGCAGCAAGGTTGGGGCCTTGTTGCATTGGCCTTGGCAGGCCCTTTCCAGCCCCAGTGTTCCTGGAGCTCGAGGCTCTTTATATCCCTCCGCCTGACCCCAGCCCCTAAGGGCACCCTTGCACTGGGACAGAGAGGCTTAGCACCATAGATGGCACAGATTAAAACACGTGCAGCTGGCAGTGGAGGCACCTGGTATGCTCTGGACACTCAGCTCCAAGGGTTTAGCTCAAGGTTCTATTGCTCTCTTAGCCAAAGTACAAATCCCCACGAGGTATACTCAAGAGGTGAAAATCACGCTAAAGTTCACTGGCAAAAGGATCCAAACAACCAATCCAAAATCAAGCATCTTTGGCAAACCATGAAATACAACATAGAATGCAACATAAAACCCCTTATCATAGCATTACTCGGTGTTAATTTAGCATTTACTTAGCGTAAACTTAGCCTAACCCAGAGAAACCTTTACACTGAAAAGATGCTACGTTACCCAGAAGTTCCAGGAAAAGAAAAGTAGGAAAAGAAAGAGAGGCAGAGAGAAAGACCCAAGGAGAGAAGAGATCTAGGAAAACACATAGAGACCTACCAGCTCCTAGGATTCCTGCAGGGGCAGCATGGGAAACGCGGGCAGGGTTATATAGGGTGTGAGCACATGCTGACCTCATGCTCTGTCCTTTTAAGCCCCGCATGGCCTTCACGTACCTGCCCCTGAGGTGGCACTTCTGGCCATTTGGCCAGTCAGGGCCCAGGTGAGCACTTGGGCCACCCCAAGACTCCAGCACGGACAGCTCAGCCAGGCCTTGGGGTGGCTCTGGGTACACAGCAGGGCGCTAAAGGCCTCACCTGCAACAAAGTCTGGCCGGTCCCTCCCAGCAGGTACAGGCAATGGCATTCCAAGATGTAGCAAGACAGGCGGCATCCAGTCTCTGGCAGCACCCTGCCATGATGCCCTTGCAATGCCTTGGCCAGTGCCAGTGTCCGTGGAGCTGTAGGCTCCACAGCTCTCTGAAGTCTAAGACCAGCCCACAGGGCAGCTGGTGGCTGGGGCCGAGGTGCCCAGCCCTATAGGGGGTCCAGATCAGAAAGGTGTGGGAGCAGCAAGGTTGGGGCCTTGTCACATTTGCCTTGGCAGGCTCTTTCC